>BSQZ01000001.1:23721499-23723999 GCA_033239005.1 Lamellibrachia satsuma | reverse complement strand
GACACGCATCTACTGTCACGTGCCGCTGATCCCTGGTTAAATCCAACCCTCTACGGACAGTTTCTCTTCTTTCGTTTCGCACCGTGTTTTGTGAGCCATGACGGGTGTTATGAGCTCTGACGGGTTTTGTGAGCCATGACGGGTTTTATGAGCTATGACGGGTTTTGTGAGCTATGACGTGTTTTGTGAGCTACGACGGCTAAGATTAGTTCGAAAAAATAATTAAAAATTGTCGGCCGTTAATACACCTAGATCAGTAATATATATTGTAGAGCCGCAGAACACGTATAAAATTATAGGCCTACATCGGAACTGGTGTCAATGTAAAAACTGACGTATTAGCAGCCGGCTAATATTAACCCTTATGTAAGTAGAACGACACATATGTCGTCCCCTCACCCCCGGTTCGTAAGTAGAATGACATATGACTACGACTGAGACCCCCCGCCAACAAACCTAGATCTGCCCCTGCATTATATAAAACACCAACCTGCAAACATTACTGTTTTCCTAATTTGTTACCATGTTAATAATAGCTCAGCGCAAAAATATGCATATTTTCTTTATATGCAGTCGTACAGTGCAACCCAAATATCGTAGATCTCAATATGTGCATTTCCGGTAAGACAATCTATATCAAAAGCTGCAGTGCGTCACTACCACATATTTATCTATATTTAATGTCGACGTAAAGCAGCAAACTCTCTAAATACTCAGCGACACAACCGCCTAATGGCGGCAAGCAAATGTTGCTCCAAGGGCTGATAGCATGACTAGTGAAAACAACAGTTAGACACTGTTAAGAGTAGTCTGCCCCTGCGAGGGCTGATAGCATGACTAGTGAAAACAACAGTTAGACACTGTTAAGAGTATTCTGCCACAGCGAGGGCTGATAGCATGACTAGTGAAAACAACAGTTAGACACTGTTAAGAGTAGTCTGCCACTGCGAGGGCTGATAGCATGACTTGCGAAAACAACAGTTAGACACTGTTAAGAGTAGTCTGCCACAGCGAGGGCTGATAGCATGACTAGTGAAAACAACAGTTAGACACAGTTAAGAATAGTCTGCCACTGCGAGGGCTGATAGCATGACTAGTGAAAACAACAGTTAGATACTGTTAAGAGTAGTCTGCCCCTGCGAGGGCTGATAGCATGAGTAGTGAAAACAACAGTTAGAAACTGTCAAGAGTAGTCTGCCACTGCGAGGGCTGATAGCACGACTAGTGAAAACAACAGTTAGACACTGTTAAGAGTAGTCTGCCACTCCGGTTGATAGCATGACTAGTAAAAACAAACGTTAGACACTGTTAAGAGTAGTCTGCCACAGCGAGGGCTGATAGCATGACTAGTGAAAACAACAGTTAGACACTGTCAAGAGTAGTCTGCCCCTGCGAGGGCTGATAGCATGAGTAGTGAAAACAACAGTTAGACACTGTCAAGAGTATTCTGCCAATGCGAGGGCTGATAGCATGACTTGTGAAAACAAAAGTTAGACACTGTCAAGAGTAGTCTGCCCCTGCGAGGGCTGTTAGCATGAGTAGTGAAAACAACAGTTAGACACTGTCAAGAGTAGTCTGCCACTGCGAGGGCTGATAGCACGACTAGTGAAAACAACAGTTAGACACTGTCAAGAGTAGTCTTCCCCTGCGAGGGCTGATAGCACGAGTAGTGAAAACAACAGTTAGACACTGTCAAGAGTAGTCTGCCACTGCGAGGGCTGATAGCATGACTAGTGAAAACAACAGTTAGACACTGTTAAGAGTATTCTGCCACTGCGAGGGCTGATAGCATGAGTAGTGAAAACAACAGTTAGACACTGTTAAGAGTATTCTGCCACAGCGAGGGCTGATAGCACGACTAGTGAAAACAAATGTTAGACACTGTCAAGAGTAGTCTGCCATTGCGAGGGCTGATAGCACGACTAGTGAAAGCAACAGTTAGACACTGTGAAGAGTAGTCTGCCCCTGCGAGGGCTGATAGCACGACTAGTGAAAGCAACAGTTAGACACTGTCAAGAGTAGTCTGCCCCTGCGATGCCTGATAGCATGACTAGTGAAAACAACAGTTAGACACTGTCAAGAGTACTCTGCCCCTGCGAGGGCTGATAGCATGACTAGTGAAAACAACAGTTAGACACTGTTAAGAGTATTCTGCCACAGCGAGGGCTGATAGCATGACTAGTGAAAACAAATGTTAGACACAGTTAAAGGTCCCTCCCAAAAACATTCTGCTGCCTCATTTCGGCCAGAAATCTTTACACCTTACCAAAATGTCTACTTTCAATAAACAATAATGATATAATTGTATGTAAGTAATTAACAACTATACTAGATGATCTACTTAACACAAATAGTAAACAATCTACTCGACAATCTACTTGCCATAAAAGACTTAAATTTGACAAACACTACATACTAGGATATCAACGAACCGGATTCGCGATAGGCTAAATCAGTTGAGGATGGAGTTTTTTAAAGAATATTTTATCATTCGGGGGGG
>BSQZ01000001.1:23708999-23718999 GCA_033239005.1 Lamellibrachia satsuma | reverse complement strand
ACGCACGCACGCGCACACGCGCCATTCTGGTATTGCTTTGTTAATAATGTTTTAAAATGTAGACGAACACCTGTTTCCACCAAAGCACACCGAGGCTGGAACTGGATAGATATTTGTGATAAGCGCAGTCACGTGTTGACTAGCTTAGAAAATGCGATCATTATCAATATCCACTAGGATATAGAATTGGTAACGTGACTGGGAACGATCATAGCAAATACGAATTTCGTTTCGAACAATTGTACGTAAGTGTGAAGTGCTAACAAGGACGCCAATAGTTATTCGGAAGGTTGTTACGGAACGAAAGCTTCGAGAAAACAACCCTTGGTGTCCGTAACGGAAGGTGTCCGTTACGGAAGGTGCCCGTTACGGACGGCTGCGATGCAAGCATATTTCAGCTGTCATTTCGTATCAGCGACAATCTGCTTAGGATACGAATTTACGAATGCATATTATGATTACTGTAGTCCAGGTGCTTGTAATAAGCGAACAGACGCCCCTGTGTACTGATGTAGTCGACGTACAACGACTGACGTTGACGCGGCGAGGCCCCGGGCAACGCCGTCTCGCACTCAGCGACGACGTCTAATTAGCAATGAGTTCGCCTTGTATGTTAAGAGGAGTATGAAGTAGTGTGATGGCAGCCCCCCTGGTACTCAATTATTTATCTCTTGAGCGGTTGGACATAATCCTGTCCGGCATCGCGCGCCCACACACCCGGTTACGTGGCACCGATATCCACTAGACGAAGCACGTAACTATGTCGTTCGTTCTTACGCGTGTACAGTATAAGGCCAATACACGGGGACAAGTATGTCCGTTCTAGAAATAATCTTTTGCTCACTGGATAACTGTAAATACAATTAAATGAAGGACAAAGAGATGTCTAACCCTACTGGCACTTAAAGTTGGCTGACTTTCTACGTTAAGGCAATAAATGAAGTCAGTGGTGTCGCAGTAAGTTCGTTCACAATTCTCCGCAGTAACGGCGCTACAATGTTCAATATAAATCCTTGCGATCTTTTTTTTAAACATAATAGCCGATGATACACACATTTTGTCTGGCACAACATTTATGAAAATGTGCTGACGTATTACGTCGTAGAGTTCATAATTCAAGCGTTGTCATTGGTTTTCGAAATCAAGGAGTGTCGTTCTTGCTAAAAATAGTTTCCGTAGGGGATAACGTAGGCGAATTACATATGTCTATAGCTTGTGCGTTCCAGCGAAACAAATTCAGGGTTTTGGACCTATGCACCTGTAAGACCTACTAAAATATAGCCATTTGCAACTACAACGTATGTCCGTTGCAAACAGTTCGGCAATTATATGTCCGTTTGACTGACAACACTGTACTGCGAGCGTACATTCTATAAGCTGGTTTAATTATAAGGGCGGCTATTGGGTATAGTTTTACTGTTGCGATAGTATCACGATAGCTGTATAACAATTGCAATGCTATTGCGATAGTTTCATACAAAAAAATAGTCCCAAACCGTATTGACGGGCGGCGGCATCGCTTATGGACGATTGTTGATGTTAGGTTGAAAAATAGATATAATTATCCAAAATAGAAGAAAAACATGTTTATTTATATTACTGCAGTGAAACAAGCCTTGCTCAATTGTATTCCAACTATCGTAACTATCGATAGTTCAGAGTACTATTGGCGATGACTGTTGATAGGTCAACTTACTATCGATAGTATAGCATATTCAAATCGACCATTACCATGCATCGATAGTTCGATGTATTTCTACACCCCTATTTAATTGACATGAACGTATTCATTCAACAGAGACGAGAAAAGAAATGCACGAGGCAAGAAAGGAAGACGCGAGCCCGTGCGGAAGAGACAGTGTGACATTGGGACCAGAACCAATTAAATGGTTGTATGAACAGCGAAACAATTGGCCTTAGTATATAAACAAACGCGTTTTAATTCAAATGAGTATTTTCTATTCTACTAAACATTTGATCGTCTTCTCTGTTTCGGTACTTGCCATACTTGGCGAAACCATGATCTTCTTGTACATCGTATCGATGTCATTGATTAAACAGACAAGCACATCCGGCTTCGCTGATATAAACGCCAATCACGAAAGGCATGTCTAATTGGTTTAATGAGCAGTAAGCCAACGAATAATGGATGAGCTATTCACTGGAATGACACGCAACTGTGAGCTTCATTATAACTAATGACAAGACTTACAATAATAAACCTACACCAGGCTTGTATTACGAATGTTCTGATTCTTCGATTTCGTAACAAAATAATAATTGGATAAATATCACTAATTAGATTTAAATTGTCCAGCAAATCAAGTGCTAGAATCCGGCTGAATACGTAATTAATAGGAAATAAAAGTCAAGATTTTGGGCCTATTCACCTTTACGAGTTACTAAAACAATACTTTGCAAATACAATTAAATTGGTTTACTAGGAAAAACTTGTTGAACACACATCATCTTAATTTCATGGGCCGAGCCAGACTGTTAGATAACCCTACGTCACGAGTTTCATAATCTAGCAAAATGTGCTCGCCAAATCAACATATATTCGTACACACAGCAGCGGATCCAGGGGGAGTCTTGGGGGTCTCAAGACACCCTCAGGCCATGGGGGGGTCTTAGACCCCCCTGTGTCCATGGCAAATATTACGGTAAAGGAAAACGTATATAGGCCTACATCGGAACTAGTGTTAATACTGAAGTATCAGCAGCCGGCTAATAGTAACCCTTCTGTAAGTAGAACGACACATGTGTCGTCCCGTCACCCCCCCCCCCCCGGTTTATAAGTAGAACGACACATGACTACGACTGACTGAGATCCTCTGCCAACAAGCCTAGATCGGCCCCTGAATGCACCTATTCCTATTCTTGCCAATAAGATATCGCCATACTGTTTGCGTACAAACTCAACTCAATGTAACATGGTTTGGCCTTTGTTTAATAAACTAGTCCTCTTTCTGAAAAAATATCACATTTCTTTGAGACTTTGCGTTGGTTCTGTGTCTGCCGGCCTCGCTGAATACTTGATTCCAGAACTTAGAGACCTTAGTTATGAAGAACGCCTGAAAGAATGTGGTTTAACAACTCTAGAGACAAGGAGGTTAAAAGGAGATCAGATTGAAGTTTTTAAGATATTGAATGGTTATGAAAATATTGATAGAAATATATTTTTCTCACTCAAGAAGGATAGCAGAACTAGAGGACATGAGGTAAAATTAGTAAAGGATCAATGTAGATTGGACATCAGGAAGCACTCGTTCTCACAGAGGACAATAAATGAATGGAACAAATTGTCTACAGATTGTGTAACTGCTAGCAGCGTGAATATTTTTAAAAACAAGGTTGACATATATCTCAGGAGGGCGGGCTATAAGTAGATGAACATTGTTGGACTCTTGATAAGCCAATGGCTTCCTTGTCCACTTGCCATCTGGGCCTTTGGCTTGGATGGCAAATCTTGTTAAATCTTGTTAAATCTACTTCACGCGTAGTCTAGGTTACCCGATTTTCATAGAACTGCGCATGCGCTTATCGATCGCGCTGGTTAACATGTCAGTCAACTGGGGAAATGACCGGAATCTCCCACTTTTAGAAGACATCCTAAGTAAACAACTGGCGCGATATTTTTATTTTAGTTGCACATGGTAAGTTTTTATTTTCTCTTTTAGGTGCATAGCCACAAAACCATGACTTTTGTTTTTTGCTTTAAATAAACAACAGTTTACTATATATTCGTTTATTTTAAATTTCTGCATTACGATATAGTCATTGGAAAATTTTGACGGATGGTTTACCGTTGATACTAAAACATCAAACGTGATATGAATAGCCGCATAACCGGATACAATAAACGACGGATCGTCTTGTGAAATTTCAACTGGACAGGCCGTATTGGCACAAACTGTTTCTCGAGTGTTACTCCGACTCGTCAGATCACATGATGAATGGTAAGAGATCCTTGGCTGACCACTTTTAGGTTGTCACCTTTCAGTTGAGAGCAGATCATCAGATCATACTTTCAAATAATAAGGTATACAACATATCGGACAAAGTCGTTGTGCCTTTCGCTCTATATGTATGTTATTTAATATTTTTAATAGTCCAAAGTTTGATATGAAAAATACAATCGCGTGTATTTCGTTTGCTGCGGCCGTATTCTAACCGAATATGAAAAACTCTATGTTGCTCCATCTCGCTATCTCGAAATTCTTATTTCCGATCCTTGTAGCTTGATAATAGGCAGGCGTTATGCACCACAACCAGGCGTTATGCACCACAACCAGGCGTTATGCACCACAACCAGTCGTTGTGCCCCATAACCAGGCGTTGTGCACCATAACCAGGCGTTATGTCACACGTCACTCTACATGTTCATAGAACATACAGGGGCGATTCCACGGTTGATCTTCCCATTGATGACCATTTTAACGTTTCGTCTGATTATAAGAAAAGCGGACCATAAGAAAGTGTTAAGCCTTTTCACCGCCACTGACCTAAAGCCATTGATATGCTGGACAGGTTTTATCAACATCTAATAAAGCCAGCTCTCTTAACTGTGTCTCAAATCGAGCTTACCCTCAAAATTGGCCGTTTTCGCTGAATATTTATGAGCCTATCGGTATATCAGGAATGTCACCACCAAAACACACACGCCTCTTCAAACTAGCTTCATTCTGCAACATCTCACTGCCAAAGGTCCGACATCTCACTGCCAAAGGTCCAACATCTCACTGCCAAAGGTCCAACATCTCACTGCCAAAGGTCCAACATCTCACAGCCAAAGGTCCAACATCTCACAGCCAAAGGTCCGACATCTCACTGCCAAAGGTCCAACATCTCACTGCCAAAGGTCCAACATCTCACTGCCAAAGGTCCAACATCTCACAGCCAAAGGTCCAACATCTCACAGCCAAAGGTCCAACATCTCACAGCCAAAGGTCCACATCTCACAGCCAAAGGTCCAACATCTCACTGCCAAAGATCCAACATCTCACTGGCAAAGGTTCAACATCTCACTGCCAAACGTCCAACATCTCACTGCCAAAGGTCCAATATCTCACTGCCAAAGATCCAACATCTCACTGCCAAAGATCCAACATCTCACTGCCAAAGGTCCGACATCTCACTGCCAAAGGTCCAACATCTCACTGCCAAAGGTCAGACATCTCACTGCCAAAGGTCCAACATCTCACTGCCAAAGATTCCAACATCTCACTGCCAAAGGTCCAACATCTCACTGCCAAAGGTCCAACATCTCACTGCCAAAGGTCCAACATCTCACTGCCAAAGATCCAACATCTCACTGGCAAAGGTCCAACATCTCACTGCCAAACGTCCAACATCTCACTGCCAAAGGTCCAACATCTCACAGCCAAAGGTCCAACATCTCACAGCCAAAGGTCCAACATCTCACTGCCAAAGGTCCAACATCTCACTGCCAAAGGTCCGACATCTCACTGCCAAAGGTCCGACATCTCACTGCCAAAGATCCAACATCTCACTGCCAAAGATCCAACATCTCACTGCCAAAGGTCCAACAACTCACAGCCAAAGATCCAACATCTCACTGCCAAAGATCCAACATCTCACTGCCAAAGGTCCAACATCTCACAGCCAAAGATCCAACATCTCACAGCCAAAGATCCAACATCTCACTGCCAAAGGTCCAACATCTCACTGCCAAAGGTCCGACATCTCACTGCCAAAGGTCCGACATTTCAAAAGTTCAAACCTTGCTGGCTGAATATTGCTACTTCTTGACAAATCAAATAACTGAAATTGGCTAAATTGCATATTTTTGGTAATACATTCGCACTGACACCAAGTAGACGACTGTCGGTGACTGCGAGACTGCGAGGGCGTTGTGTTGTGCAAGAACTCCGAAGTGACGTTAACAAGAGCCCGAGTGACCGCGGGATGTGGAAGCTCTATTGACGTCTCTGGTCCTTCTGGCGCAACGCCCGTGGGAAACGAACAACTTGGACAGGTCGTGGTGGGTCTTATTATTGGTGGGCGTAATTACTCCTAATGCCCGCAACTGTATTCCTGCTTGCTTAATAAGCCATACAAGTACGCACGCGTCCGTGGAGATATTGGCCCATCTGCCACGTGGCGAGTGCGGTTGGTGGGCGATAATGCAATCAGACGACAGCGTGAATACGTTACGACTGATGTGTTTGTGAAATGGAGATGTGCGTGGGACTTGCCTAGACAGTCAGGCTTAATCGCAATGGTAAAACAGCGAGTCGAAAAGTCTGCGCGCTGTCAAATAAGATCAACTCGTCTGCGCTGTTTGTTGGTTATCTATATCATCGCATCGAGCGCATGTGAAATGTGGGTAATGCTAGATGGCACATCGACATGGACTGTGTGGAATGTAATTCGTATTCGATGCGATGCTTGCAAACAACACGCGTAACAGTAATAACATGCATTTGATTTTTGAACACATAATAATATAATAACTGGGGTGCTGTGGGGAAGGGGGTCCATACAACGTGCATTGCAGTGTGGACGCTATCCTTGCTGTGCATTTTGCTGACACCTTTGCAAAAAGTGTCATTGACGAGGGTTCTCTTGTGGAATTCAGACTGACTGATCCATTATGGTGATCTATTATCCTGAGGTCACGCAGCAGCAAAATTGACAGTTTGATGAACAATGTTCGCAGCCTCATCTGTCCACACAGGAGGAGGTAAAAGTCATGAGCTTGCCCGAAAAAGTAACCATTGTTGACAGCGAGACCCAGCTCTCCGGAGAAGGCCATCCTCTCGAGTCAGGGCTGCAGAGTACATCAGTACTCATGGCATATCAACCAATTAAAACGTGTATATGTCAGTTGCTGTGTTAACCAATACTGTTACGAGAATGTAGAACTTAGGCCTACATACGGTCTGCGGACCGGTTGCTGGTCGGACAGGTAATGGCAGGCATTTCCTTGAATTGCTCTTTCGCGTTGTTGTGGTTCTCAGAATCACGACCGGCCAAGACAGGAAGTGGGGCGAAAACAAATGATTCGGCGCACTTCCATGCATGGCGTGGTATATATGCCAGGGGCATAGTAGTACTACTACCACCCCTGGCTAACGAGGACGGAGAAGGCGACACTGCCGCGATGCCGTGGCCGCATTGCTGGTGGTCCGGGAGACGTTCGCCGTCCCGCGTAGACAATTACCGTCGCGACAACGACACGTCTGACGTCACTAATCTAATGGCTTCCTGGTTTGCGCGTCCAAATTGGCATTTCCTAATCCGTCGCTGAAATTGATGGGCATCCGTTAGTCGTGGCCAGGTTGCAGTCGTAACGATTGCGTTGTTAGCGGTAGCGTTATTAACGCTCCCACGGCTCCCTAGACAGAGGTCACAGCACCGAAAGACCTCGGATGGCGGTATGCTGTGTGGCATCGTGTTCTAACCCAAGGCATTAGTGTAGATTTGGTCTATGGACAACGGGTTTTGAAAGAGCAGGACTAACTAGCTTAGTTTTGGTAAACACTGGATATTATGTTACTGGAGTTGCTATACATTAATTACCAATTAATTTCCCACTGTGACCGGTATGTGGTGCTTTCGACAGTAGGGAAATACGCCATCCGATTTCGGTAACAAATAAGCACAAAGAAACCGGCACATGGACGCCCTGTCTGTGACAGTGGCGCCACACTGTGGGTTGGGAACCAACCAATTTAACAGTCCGCCTGATTTTTCGTATTATACAAACACCCTTCTCCACGTGAGACTTTTAAAAGAGAAATTTGCATTCATATTTTCCGGGTTGTCATGGATATTTAGATGCCATTTTAGAGCTGCGTAGGCATCGTCATGTTGACTTATTTTGTTGATATATTCTATGTTACGCAACAATAGTTTATAATTCGCTAGTTGGCATCTCTTTAAAGCCATTGAGCCGTTGATATATTTCTTTATACACAAAAAACATCATATGTTCGTGCGTGCGTGCAGGGAGGGGGGAGGGAGAAAGAGAAGGGGAGAAGGGGGGTAGGGAGAGAGGGAGAGTGGAGGGAACGAAAGATGATACAGGATAGAATGAAAGAAACGTAGAGGAAGGACATGTGAAAGGATTGTGTGGGAAATATGGAGGTGGAAGAGAGGGAGGACACGTAACCGAAATGTGACCGCGCGTGCGTGCATGCATGCTGCGTGCGTGTTTGTGTGATTCCCGCAATAAACTGCAACAATTCGGAGCGCGATCGCCGGGGATTAATGGCCGTCTTGTCACTTATGTATGCGCGTCACTAACGAACGGCCCGATCGATGCGATTCGGCGTGAGTATCTCGGTTAGCGTCCGTGCGCTGAACGCTTGTTCGACGGAATAAGATTTTCTCCGCGAAATCGGATCAGTTGCGATGAGCGAACATCACCGAAGAAACAAGGGAGCCGTTTTCGCACCACAGTCGACCAGACAGTAATTTGAAGACGTGCGCGGTCCTAGCTTATAGAACGTCGTTTCGCTGGTCCACAGAGCGTGCACAGCGCAGATAAGCGCAATCGTCAAATCAGTATCGATAGCAGTGGTGCTATAACGCCAGAATAACGATGAATACGCTAGGCTAAGTTTTAACGAGCTGCAGCAGAAGTGCGGACGGCGCTGCTCAGAACTCTGTGCTTGTGATCACACAAGAATCCCGAGTTAACGATTAATGTTACGTCGTAAATATTGACCGGCACTGTGTTCGCAATATGTTTGTAAACATGACCGCACATCTTAAAGCAGGTGATGCGTGAACCCCTGCATGCCCCCGTTATTAAAAAAGGTTCTTTGATACAGGCATTGCGTGTGTATTTGTCACTTGACGACCCTCATATCGCTACATCTTTGAGCTTACGTCGAGAACATTTGGAGATGTGCGTGTTTCCACCGGCCAGTGTAGCCAACTTCTACAGCCGATGAATTTGTTGAATGTTTTTTTGTAATTTATCAACAAATAAACTTCGTTTTTATGTGATGCAATTCGAAAAATTTAGGTGGAATGCGACATTAGCCGAACATTAAATGTGAGATCAACCGCGATTTGGTGCACGAATAATTCAGTGTGCACATAGGTATATGCGTGCAAAATTATACGAAATGATTTCATTGGTTTATGATTAAGAAGACTTAGTTCTACACGCGTATCTTACCGTCACTCTAGCCTCGGTTAACGAGGTGGCGCCACCGTTTGTCGCTCTCACAACCGCCTCGTGTCAAACAGTAATTTCCACTGTGACGGAACCTCGACGTTTGCCCAGAACCTGGTTAATATCCGGGGATTCTCATTCTAACCAAACAGTTATGAGCAACATGTCATAAGCTTATACAATGCATACGAAACAATTCGAAAGTTGAATTATATAGACACAATTCACACACACAAATTAAGCGGAATTAATATTTAACACTGTATTACGCCACTAGCGAGGAATAGCACCAGTGCTCGCCTCGGCCTCGTCTCGCGCGACTGGGCCTGCGTCCGACGGCGTCCACTGACTATTCAACTGTCCCGCAAAACGGCAACAACAAAGGAAACTAAATCAACTGCACTGATATATAGCACCAACATGAATCAATCAGATCAGAGGTGTCAACTGACGATATGTACCAGTAAACATACGGGTTCGCAGCCATACTGTTCTCGATGACGTACACGCGCATCAGGTATAATGATTGGGTGAAACATTTTTTGGGTTTTCGCGAAAGAGCCTCGTTTCAAAAGTGTGTAACTGCGCATCGTTCGCGCTCTGTCGAACCTCAACATAAATCTGGACATATCCAAACACTGCCGAAACTGTGCCACCCGGAATTACGCGGCGGCACAATGGGATGATCGATGCGAAGAAAAACAAAATGCAGAAGCACTGGTGCTGAAAATTAATTGGCACGTTGCCGTGACAACAGGAATATAATTAAGAGTCGTTGAGCGCCACTTCACGTCAATGCGCATGCGCACGTGTGTGTCCATCGTCTGACTCGAGTGTCCACAAGTGCAG
>BSQZ01000001.1:23643999-23706499 GCA_033239005.1 Lamellibrachia satsuma | reverse complement strand
GCTAGAGCCAGCATGTTGCAGTTGATACTAGAGTCAGCATGTTGCAGTGGATACTAAAGCCAGCATGTTGTTGTGGATACTAGAACCAACATGTTGCAGTGGATACTAGAGCCAGCATGTTGCAATGGATACTAGAGCCAGCATGTTGCAGTGGATACTAGAGTCAGCATGTTGCAGTGGATACTAGAGCCAGCATGTTGCAGTGGATACTAGAGCCAGCATGTTGCAGTGGATATTAGAGCCAGTATGTTGCAGTGGACACTAGAGCCAGCATGTTGCAATGGATACTAGAGTCAGATGTTGCAGTGGATACTAGAGCCAGCATGTTGCAGTGGATACTAGAGCCAGCATGTTGCAGTGGATACTAGAGCCAGCATGTTGCAGTGGATATTAGAGCCAGCATGTTGCAATGGATACTAGAGCCAGCATGTTGCAGTGGATACTAGAGTCAGCATGTTGCAGTGGATACTAGAGCCAGCATGTTGCAGTGGATACTAGAGCCAGCATGTTGCAGTGGATATTAGAACCAGTATGTTGCAGTGGACGCTAGAACCAGCATGTTGCAGTGGATATTAGAGCCAGCATGTTGCAGTGGACGCTAGAGCCAGCATGTTGCAGTGGATACTAGATTCAGCATGTTGCAGTGGACACTAGAGCCAGCATGTTGCAGTGGACACTCGAGCCAGCATGTTGCAGTGGACACTAGAGTCAGCATGTTGCAGTGGACACTAGAGCCAGCATGTTGCAGTGGACGCTAGAGCCAGCATGTTGCAGTGGACACTAGAGCCAGCATGTTGCAGTGGATACTAGAGCCAGCATGTTGCAGTGGATACTAGAGCCAGCATGTTGCAGTGGGTGCTAGAGCCAGCATGTTGCAGTGGATGCTAGAGCCAGCATGTTGCAGTGGGTGCTAGAGCCAGCATGTTGCAGTGGATGCTAGAGCCAGCATGTTGCAGTGGATGCTAGAGCCAGCATGTTGCAGTGGGTGCTAGAGCCAGCATGTTGCAGTGGATACTAGAGCCAGCATGTTGCAGTGGATACTAGAGCCAGTATGTTGCAGTGGATACTAGAGTCAGCATGTTGCAGTGGACACTAGAGCCAGCATGTTGCAGTGGATACTAGAGTCAGCATGTTGCAGTGGACACTAGAGCCAGCATGTTGCAGTGGATACTAGAGTCAGCATGTTGCAGTGGACACTAGAGCCAGCATGTTGCAGTGGATACTAGAGTCAGCATGTTGCAGTGGACACTAGAGCCAGCATGTTGCAGTGGATACTAGAGTCAGCATGTTGCAGTGGACACTAGAGCCAGCATGTTGCAGTGGACACTAGAGCCAGCATGTTGCAGTGGATACTAGAGCCAGCATGTTGCAGTGGACACTAGAGCCAGCATGTTGCAGTGGATACTAGAGCCAGCATGTTGCAGTGGATACTAGAGCCAGCATGTTGTAGTGGATACTAGAGCCAGCATGTTGCAGTGGATACTAGAGCCAGCATGTTGCAGTGGATACTAGAGCCAGCATGTTGCAGTGGATACTAGAGCCAGCATGTTGCAGTGGATACGAGAGCCAGCATGTTGCAGTGGATACTAGAGCCAGCATGTTGCAGTGGATACTAGAACCAGCATGTTGCAGTGGATACTAGAGCCAGCATGTTGCAGTGGATACTAGAGTCAGCATGTTGCAGTGGATACTAGAGCCAGCATGTTGCAGTGGATACTAGAGTCAGCATGTTGCAGTGGATACTAGAGCCAGCATGTTGCAGTTGATACTAGAGCCAGCATGTTGCAGTGGATACTAGAGCCAGCATGTTGCAGTGGATACTAGAGCCAGTATGTTGCAGTGGATACTAGAGCCAGCATGTTGCAGTGGATACTAGAGCCAGCATGTTGCAATGGATACTAGAGCCAGCATGTTGCAGTGGATACTAGAGCCAGCATGTTGCAATGGATACTAGAGCCAGCATGTTGCAGTGAATACTAGAGCCAGCATGTTGCAGTGGATACTAGAGCCAGCATGTTGCAGTGGATACTAGGTAGGTTTTTTTTTCGCAAAATGAGTTTGAAACGAGAATAGTGATTGAGTAAGGACGTTTAAGGAAGAGTGGGAAGGTGGGAAGGGAAAACATAGGTGATGGGAAGGATGGATGAAGGAATTGGAATGGGGAAGGGTACTGTATAACGTCCAGTACGTCCACCCGTGAATTTTATGTCATGACTTAATATTACAATAATATTGTGTTATGACTGCATTTTGCAATTATCAATTGTCTTGTTTCGCTGTATGAAAAGTAAAGGTACGTTCCCATATGGCGCAGTACCTTATACAGTACCGCCGACTACCGAATGTACACTTCAACACTAGGCAGACCTGTTCAATCCAACGCCAACCCCACTTCTCATGAAGCGCTTAACCTCGCCGCAATTACAGCGCAAAGACTATCCACCACTGTCTTTTGCGAGCTACTCATTTAGACAGCTTCGTGAACTGAAGCAATGTGGAGTGAACGAAACTGTAGCAGCAAGAGGATTCGAAACCGGGTTCACACGATTGAATGCCCGCTGTTCTAACCATTGGCCTCCACCACTGTTCCTAACCATATCCAATTCTCAATAGAGACTACCAAAAATAGCGTACGTTTAATCACCAGACGGCAAATGCGTCTTAACGCAAGGCATCCTAGGATCATTGTTATTTGCTAACACTATCCATACATGCATGCGGTTTATGTTTCTATTGATGGTTTTCGACAAATCTGTACTCATTTAAATCATGGTGCAACGCACTGTTTGTCGACTTAGGTTACCTGTATCCACGAGTGGCTAAAATAATATGTTAAATAAAATGTTTGTCGACTTATGTTATCTGTATCCACGAGTGGCTAAAATAATATGTTAAATAAAATGTTTGTCGACTTATGTTATCTGTATCCACGAGTAGCTAACATAATATGTTTAATAACATGTTTGTCGACTTATGTTATCTGTATCCACGAGTGGCTAACATAATATGTTAAATAAAATGTTTGTCGATTTATGTTATCTGTATCCACGAGTGGCTGACACATGTTTAGTAAAATGAATATTTCGAAATCTAAACATATTCGCGATTGTTTTGACGAGCGACGAAACAATCGCCGAACGAAATGCATTATAATTGTTGTGTTATAATTGTTGTGTTATAATGCTAGCATTGCGATTTTTAAGACAGCGTTATTGTTAATAAGGTGTATGACACAATACTATGCGAAATAGTTTGTCGTGAAAACACTATTGTTCTGCAAACAGTTTATTTTCAAATGATTGTTACTTAAGGTAACCACCACGGGCGCCACTGGTCCTATCGGTGAATCTCTGTTACAATCCTCAAACCTATCTGCGCGTCAAGTACGTCTTGTATTACACAGTACCCGGTTCTTAGAATCGATATATACGATTTACACTCATTCGAACCCTAACTCAACGTATATGGGAAGTATTCAACTGCACCCCAATTACTGCGCGAAACCTGTTTGGTCACATAATTCCATCGCTGTTTATTGCCAGTGCTCGTGTATGTGGATAAGTGAATTTAGGCACGCGGAGGGAACTAAATTACTCGCGCTGACCGTTACCACTGTACTGGTATAACTGACCGTTACTACTGTACTGGTGTAACTGACCGTTACCACTGTACTGGTGTAACTGACCGTTACCACTGTACTGGTGTAACTGACCGTTACCACTGTACTGGTGTAACTGACCGTTACCACTGTACTGGTGTAACTGACCGTTACCTCTGTACTTGTGTAACTGACCGTTACCACTGTACTGGTGTAACTGACCGTTACCACTGTACTGGTGTAACTGACCGTTACCACTGTACTGGTGTAACTGACCGTTACCACTGTACTGGTGTAACTGACCGTTACCACTGTACTGGTGTAACTGACCGTTACCACTGTACTGGTGTAACTGACCGTTACCACTGTACTGGTGTAACTGACCGTTACCAATGTACTGGTGTAACTGACCGTTACCACTGTACTGGTGTAAATGACCGTTACCACAGTACTGGTGTAAATGACCGTTACCACTGTACTGGTGTAACTGACCGTTACCACTGTACTGGTGTAACTGACCGTTACCACTGTACTGGTGTAACTGACCGTTACCACTGTACTGGTGTAACTGACCGTTACCACTGTACTGGTGTAAATGACCGTTACCACTGTACTGGTAAAACTGCCATGTAAAGTCAGTGACCTTCTATTTTTGGCGTTATTTTTAGCGACTTTCACACGATAAAATTGTATCACCCTGTACAGATACTTGGTCTTCTTTTTGTGTAACAAGTTCATACTTAATAGCCTACTTCCACGAAGCGCAATTTCCGGATATGAATCTGGTAACATATAAGTAAATGAACTGGACGAAACTGAATAGCTACTCAACAGAATAAAACAATTCGTACGAATTCGAATGACAAACTTGGATCTGATGTCCAATTATTTTATCAGTTACTCTTCAGTTTATTTATTGAAACTCAAAATAAACTTTAAATTTCAAGCTCAAAATAAACTTTCAATTTCATCACGACTGGGCTTTATCAGTGGAACATATTATGGGTAAGGCCACAGTTCATTTCGCCGTCGATGTCCCCCTACGACATGTTACTGTCTTGCGTTACAGTAGACCAAATTAACCGAACAACAATTCTAAGGCTTCATGACATCCACTGTCATTACGCTACCAACGTGCTGAACGACTTTTGGTTAAAAGTGCACACTCCGTTATTGCAAACGCAATTACCATCAACGCTGTGGCAACTTTGGATACATATTAATACCAAAAGTCTACGCGTCTTCAAATCCGCCTCAAAACGGACCATTTCAAAGTCAAAGATGTAAACGTGCCTACCTTGTGGCCTGAATACAATTACTCGCAAATAAACTGATATACTAAAATACTTGAAATCGAAATGTTAGGCCCTACATTCGAGAAGTGTAAATATGGGCTCAATTATGCATTATAAACAAAAACTGGAATATCTCGGAACATCCTGCATGTAAAATTGTCTGGACGAAGTGATTGTTGCTACAACTATCTCCTTAAACAGCCAATTTACATAGAAACAACCGATTACGTTTAATGATGATAAAACGTACACATACATGCTGCCTAAATGTGGATTCTGACGTAAAGGTTTACTCCAGGTGTTCACTTTAGGTGTTCACTTTAGGAGTTCACTTTAGGTGTTCACTTTAGGCGCTTGTTTTAAATATGTTCGCATTTCATCAGTGTTTGCAAAAACTCAACTGAACTGATATTTTATGTAATTTAGGAAAGATGGTTTATTTGTGCATTGCGCGTTTAACCAGGGGTAACGTGTGAGCGTCCAATCAGTGGCCACCACGGATAACCACATAATCGCCCTTTAACCAGGGATAACGTGTGAGCGTCTAATCAGTGGCCACCACGGATAACCACATAATCACCCTTTAACCAGGGGTAACGTGTGAGCTTCCAATCAGTGGCCACCACGGATAACTACATAATCACCCTTTAACCAGGGGTAACGTGTGAGCTTCCAATCAGTGGCCACCACGGATAACCACATAATCACCCTTTAACCAGAGGTAACGTGTGAGCTTCCAATCAGTGGCCACCACAGATAACCACATAATCACCCTTTAACCAGGGGTAACGTGTGAGCTTCCAATCAGTGGCCACCACGAATAACCCCATAATCACCCTTTAACCAGGGGTAACGGGTTAGCTTCCAATCAGTGGCCACCACGGATAACTACATAATCACCCTTTAACCAGGAGTAACGTGTGAGCTTCCAATCAGTGGCCACCACAGATAATCACATAATCACCCTTTAACCAGGGGTAACGTATGAGCTTCCAATCAGTGGCCACCACGGATAACCAAATAATCACCCTTTAACCAGGGGTAACGTGTGAGCTTCCAATCAGTGACCACCACGGATAACCACATAATCACCCTTTAACCAGGGGTAACGTGTGAGCTTCCAATCAGTGGCCACCACGGATAACCACATAATCACCCTAGCGGCAACGAAGTGTGGCGGAGACGGCTGGACGTGTGTCACGTGGCGCACCCTAGTGTATGGTAGTTTAGACACAACTAGAAGGTGGTGTCACCTATTGGCGACCAGTAAACTAACTACACATGTGTCTCATAATATCAAACTGAATTTATTACAATCTTGGCAATATTTTGATCAGCTGGTCCCTTTCTGCCGGTTGTCCGCCGGTAGTCTTACGTTTAATTCAATACACACCCGCCTACGTCAATGTCGCGATTATACTGAAGTTTATACTGACAGAGTTTTATTTTCAGGTGTATATCCGGTAAGTAGAATAACCTCGATAACAAAATGGCGACCGTGAAAGAGAAGGCTTGATGCGTTTTGCGGCTTACATAGACCAAGTCAGTGACTGTGATGCAGTATTGGTCATTACGGACTGCAATACTGGAAGCAGGAACCGCCATCAACATCGACTAGGCCTGCCTCGGAGTAGATGTTGGAAACAGGCAGTGTGCTCCAGTCGCGAGAAGGTTGACGGCTCTGTTAGCGATGAACATCGATTAGGCCTGCCTCGGAGTAGATGTTGGAGACAGGCAGTGTGTTCCAGTCGCGAGAAGGTTGACGGCTCTGTCAGCGATGAACATCGACTAGGCCTGCCTCGGAGTAGATGTTGGAGACAGGCAGTGTGCTCCAGCCGCGAGGATGTTGACGGCTCTGTTAGCGATGAACATGCCCACAAAAATCCTTTCAGTGTTTTTTTCACGATGATTCAACATTCCAACAACAACCTTGCACCGTGTGATTAAAAACGGCTTTATATGTATGGTTACCAACTGTAGTTAGTGCAGACATTCCAGTAGCGCAAGATATTCATTTCGTCTCTGCAAGCTACACTTGTACGCTTGCACGGTCGCCAATTTGTCTTTTGAGATTGCTCTACTCACTGGACACCTGAAATAAAACTATGTTAAAGTAAACTCTCTTAGTACTGACCACATTAACGTCATGCAGAGAACGTCAGAAAATACGGACATGACGTTTGTGACAGAACTATATTAGCAATGTCATCCAGCACATTAGTTCTACGTTACTGTAGGGATTTAATTAATCCAGAAGGTGACCTTGACCATGAAGTATCACCAGAGACTTCCGATGTAGAGGTATTGTTAGATTATATTTAACGTTGATGATTTGTAGCGGAGAGTGAAGGATTGGCAGACCAATTAATGCCTAGCGTTGTGTTGGGGTGACAGGGTAGGGTCACGTTGTGTTGGGGTGGCAGGGTAGGGTCACGTTGTGTTGGGATGGCAAGGTAGGGTCACGCTGTGTTGGGGTGGCAGGGTAGGGTCACGTTGTGTTGGGGTGGCAGGGTAGGGTCATGTTACATAGGGGTGTTGTTCTGACTCACCTTTATTTTAAATAGAAAACAATTGTTATAGCTGGTGTGCACAAGGAATGTCAGACTTTTTTGTATTAGAAACCGTAAAACCATCCTTTATTTGTGAATCACTAAAATGAAAATGTTAAGAAACTGTCGTTAATTTCCAGGCACAATTGATAATGTCTTGATAACCACCATATATTACAAAATATATTTTTTACATAAGGTTAATATCAAATTAAAACATCACAACGTGAGGACAAATGTCGTTCTACTAAACGTGCGAAAATGAGGGAGGTCTGTGATTCTGTGTTGTGGTGTCTAAACTAGAAATATACATGTTACATGGGTCAAACTAAAATGGTAAATATCACCAATAGTGGATTACATGTAAAAATATGGTAAATATTTAACAATGTTTACAGACTAGCAATAGCATATAAACATTAAACTGATTTGGTATGGTATTTATAATACAATGTAACGTCTAATACTTTCATAATTTTGTACATTTATCAATGATGTTCTCACTGTGCGAAATCGTGTTGAAAGACGTAATTTGGCTGCCTGGGCTTTCCTCCTACAACATAAGAAATAATATGTGAAGAAGTGAAGACAACATTTTAATAGTTCAAAAATACAGATTCAGCAGAAGATACAACACAACAGCTACACGGGAAGAACTAAAAATACATCATGCATTGTCGTCTTTTGAAACCATTATACAGACTAGTTTGGTTGAAATTACCCAAATTACCTACACAGTATGAACCAAAGTGTGATTGTGTTCAAAATTAGCATACCACAACTAACCCCAAAGTAACAAACGATTGTTTCCTAACAAAGGTATTAATGAATAGGAGTAATTATGTTTACACTGCCAGCTGGCATCTGCGGTGGTTCACTTGACGAAGTCACGGTGGAAGCAGGAGTCTTCTTCTTTCGTGAAATCTGTAAGACATTAATTTGTTCAGTTATACTGAATAGACAAAATATGCAGTAAATAATATATACGCATTAGCAATGGATCCGTGTTCCTCGACTACTGTCATTGTGGATATTTATCAGCAGACAGTGACTCGTTTCGTGATATTGTCAACGTCAGTTTACGTACTGATATGCAGACGAATGCTGAATTTTATATAATATATACATCGATTTTATTGGTGAGGAAAAAACAGTGCATTACTTTTTTTTCGCCTGCATGGAAACAACCAGGTGAAAGTAAACAGGAGCATGCAGCAGTTTTCTGGAGCGCTGGTCATTTCGGCTCACTTTATAGTTTAAGACGAAGACATTTCACCAACAAATATTCAACTCAGACACAGTGCTGCACTGATAAGTGAGGTCAATAATCAACTAACACATGAGACAATTTAAAACTGTATTTCAATATGTTGAGGCCGGAAGTCACCAAAGTTGCAGGCTGAAGTAATCAAAGAGTATGGGCCGGAATGCATGTATCGGTTTCTCGGGGTAGGGTTCAGTTTGTGGGCCCGACTTAAACTATTTTTCTTAGTTCCAGTGCAGAATTTACTTCAATTCTGGTTTGTCCAGAGGGAAAGAGAAAAAACACAGCTGATCGTTATCTCTCTCTCTCTCTCTCTCTCTCTCTCTCTCTCTCTCTCTAGAAGTTATGCATCCCTGTGGTCCACAATCCATATTTCAAAATCCAATTGAACAAATACCGGTTGCATGGTTTCTTTCAAGAAGTTAGAACCCATGACGCAGTTTGGCGCGACGGCAGTTTGTAGGTCAGAGAATTCCGCGGTCATCGATTGGTGATTTCTTGGCCACGCCCCGGCGTCATGATAAAATGTCCGCCGCCGGGAAATCTGACGTCTGACCAAAAGCGTCCACTTTCAGAACAATTCTGAGTAAACCACTGGCATGAAAATTGTGATTGTAATTAGAAATGGTTAGTTTTCATTAACTCGTTTAGGTGCATAGCCTCAAAACATGCCTTTTGTTTCCCTTTAACTGTGTCGGTTTCAAGTGCACATTACAGTTTCAATGCATTTTGTATGTGCGTGCGTATGTATGTGAGCAATTCTCAAAATGTCGTCACTCAGCCGTCACGCCTTTTTTAAATTGTCGTAACTTCGGAATGGGAACGAATAAAACGAGTTGATTTTAATTGAATGATTGTGAATATAATTAAGAGATAACACAATATATCTCAATGTTGTTGTTTGCGTTGTTTGCCTGTGAGAATTATTTAAAAACCGAAAACATCGTTTTTGGGCCATCAAAAACGTCGCACGCGAATGGATCCAATCTGGGTGTTGTAAGCTTGCAATTAAAACAAATTACTTTTGCCTTTCTGCTGCTTGGATCTTGTTGCCAATATATTGTTCTACCATAGTGTGAAGTATCGGCAGAATGTTTGCAAAGTTTTTAATTTCTTTTTGAAAACATTACTCGTTTTTCTCTCACAATTACACACGCCATTGAAACATTTCTATCAAAATACCCAACATTCAAGAAAAACATAGAATGACAAAAAAAAATTATTTTGCGTTTGTTCAACAGGAAAAAAAATGCTGTACAAAAAGAGAATTTCTAAAAAAGTAAATTGAAAGTGGCGCCCTGGTGACGCGCATTACTATGACAAAGTCTGACTGATAATTTGATAATGCAGCTAAAAAAGCTCCATGTATTCAAGAAATACACAATTAATCCTAATAACATTGTACTGGTTTGATCAACTATCTTTTCATCATTACTTTCATGTAGGGCAGTGATGGCAGTACACATCCAACAACATTTTGAGAATTCCTCATATGTATGAGAATGTATATCTACTGATAGACATATTAAAGGAAACTTTTCCGTGTTATAAAGACTAATATTGTTACACAATTATCATATTTGAGCTAAAGGACAAAGGATAAAGTATGCGTTTATCTGACAAGCTCATACTCAGTAACTTTCCGTAATCAGATGACATTTGAACAGGAAACGTGTGAAGCGTTATGAAAGGTGTCCCAGGAAAAAAATTGTCGCAACATTTTTTAATAAGCCACGTGAACGTCACGTTAGAAGGAAATTGGGACCATCAATTTTGACACGTGTCACCAGTCGATTGTCGCTGTCGTGTTGAACATGGCCGGCGCGTATCACTTCAGAAAGCGTTCCGCTGACCAAAGAGAGCCAACCACCGTGACTACGATTAGTTCTAATCGAAACAACGAAACGCGAGAAACGACTACTCTCCTATCTCGCAATCGCCAGCGAACGCGCTTCAAAGAGCCAATGAAACTGCGCCGCCGCTTTCTGCCCGGAAGCGGCGTTCGCCATAATGCGAGGTGTCGCCGTTCAAATGCTGAATCTGTTCGTATCTGATCGCACAAGAACGTGGAACTTACCAGAGAAAATTGGCTTGAAAATAAATTAACTATGTTGCTGCTATTCCGCGCGTCGCTTCGTTGTACTGTGAACATATTAGCGACATGTGGTGGTTGTGTTTGAGTGTAGATAACTCGACACGTAATGACTGTACTTATATGCGTATTAGTACCGCTTAAATGCCCCCTTTCTTCGGTTTCTCTCGGCTCAATAGAAACCATGCGCGCGCGGCAAGGATTGAAGTCGCTCGCACACTGTTTGAGTATGATAATCGTTTGTTGTGGCCTTGCGCAAGAACAAAGCGCTCAAGCAAAGATACAACTTATCTACAAGTACAGAGATAACATGATCAAAAGGTTCGTCTCACCCGTCGGTGGCCTACCTTGTTATGCATGTTTCTGACAGGTTTCTTCATAAGGAACGTTGCGCTCCTGTAGTTTGTCCACAACCCTGTCCGTCATAGTTGATCAGCAGCAGCCTTAGAGTGTCCACTTAGAGTGTCCATATATATATATATATATATATATATATATATATATATATATATATATATATATATATATATATATATATATATATATATATATATATATATATATATATATATATATATATATATATATATATATATATATATATTATATATATAAATATATATATATATATATATATATATATATATATATAAATGTGTTTATATATATGATAAATATATATATATATATATATATATACGAATATATATACATATATAAAACATTTATATATATATATATATATATATATATATATATATATATTCGTATATATATATATATATATATATATATAAATAATATTTATCATATATATATATATATATATAAATAATATTTATCATGTATATATATATATATATATATATATATATATATATATATATATATATATATATATATATATATATATATATATATATATATATATATATATATATATATATATATATATATATATTTGAAGCACATTTCCATAGGGTAGGCATATATATATATATATATATATATATATATATATATATATATATATATATATATATTATATGAACAAAGTCACATCAATTTACAATTTATATGAAGTCTTCTATCAAGTTATATGAACAATGAACAAAGTATGTAAATTATGTTTCTATCATATATGTGATCTCCGAATTCGAATTCGGCGCCACATATCTATATCTACTGCTAAAACAATACCAACGGCAATAATTAGTAGCCGTCTTGACTATTGTAGTTCACTACTAAATTACATTGCTAAAAGAGACTTGGCTAAACTCCAACAGTTACACTGGCTTCCTGTTACTTATCGAATTCATTTTAAGCTGCCCACTCTTACATATCGTGCTCTATCTACACAACAACCGCCCTACTTGGCTAGTCTCCTGTATTTTTCAAATATCCCTAGGCAGCTCAGATCATCAGTTTGTTAACAACTTATTGTGCCTAAACAAAACTTAACTTGGGCGAACGTGTTTTCTCTGTCGCTGCGCCTAGGGTCTGGAATGACCTCCCCAACACGTTGAAAACATATGAAACTATAGCTATCTTCCGAAAAAAACTCAACACATATTTATTCCAAACTGCATTTCCACCATAAATCTTCGGATGTCCCTCGCTCTGATAATGACATTTGCGCGTCCCTGTTCATGATTATGCTTTATGATTCTGTTTTGTTGCCCTTGTGAGCTCGGGTTCCTGAGGATATAGGCGCCATAGAAGTTAATTATTATCATTGTTAACGGATCGAATAATTCAACAGGTTCGGAACTGCACTTCATAAATCGACCAATCATATCGTCAGTTCGTTATTCCGCGACTTAAAATTCTCGTCTGCGCGTTCGACACACCTTAACACAACCACACAAACAACCCTTTAAGGCGTGCCATGACATTATCAAGGTAATTCTTTAAAAACAAATTAGCGCGAAAATCATTGAAGTATTATTCTTGTATTCGAGTTATCAACGCGACAACTGTCGGTTGTGCTTCACCGGACTCGCGCCGAAACCGCCAGACTGGGCGTTCGACCCTCAAATTAGCAAAAACAACGAACAATTAGCATTCACCATAACAGCTCTCGCCCATGTCAACAACGCGGATTTTCCGAATAGTGATAAAACAGAAGTGACGCGGCCATTATTACAAATCAGCATCACAAGCCAGTGATTTCACTGCACCTAGGTGGTTATCGTTGTATGCAATTATGACTGTCTACATCGGTGGCGGCAAACGGTCCGTCGCACGAGTAGGCGTCGCTGTGACGCCTTGTTGCTGGCTGCCAGACACAAGCTCGTCGCCCCGAGCTAAGACAAGGCGCTCGTCCGTGGACATTCTACGAAGTAAAGCAACGTAACTCGACGTCTGCGTGTAGTTAGAGAAGCAACGATGCGTGTATTTTATAAAGTCTTTATTCAACTAGTTAACGTGGAGTGACGGGGCAGAAAATTAACATATGAACATCGAACATGTCTTTGTTAAAACGATACCACGTGTGAAATACATCTGCCACGATTTTGTTCATATCCGTCCCGGTGGTTTGGGTACTTGATAGATGATTTGTATATATGTATATGTATATATATATATATATATATATATATATATATATATATATATATATATATATATATATATATATATATATATATATATATCTCTCTCTCTTCACACACACGTACCAACGTATATATATATATATATATATATATATATATATATATATATATATATATATATATATATATATATATATATATATATATATATATATATATATATATATATATATATATATATATATATATATATATATATATATATATATATATATATATATATATATATATATATATATATATATATATATATATATATATATATATATATATATATATATATATATATATATATATATATATATATATATATATATATATATATATACGTTGGTACGTAGGCGTATGTACGTAAAAAAACTATATATCTCTCTCTCCTCTCTCTCTCTCACACACACACACACACACACACACACACACACACACACACACACACACACACACACACACACACACACACACACACTGTGTGTGTGTGTATGAATAGTTCTGTATTTGTCAATTCTCAATTAGACGGCTCACACCAACTCCATCATTTCCCAGTGCGCAAAATGCATAGTACGTTATTCGTGAGAATATCAACACGGTGCCTCACGTAACATTCACTGCTAGTCCGCGAACTGGTGATGAATCATCGCTCTCCAAGAAATTGGTGTCACTGAATGTGACATAGACTTATTACAAGAGTCTGTGTAACTGTAGGCAATCGTGTTGCTAGCACTAATTTAAAGTTGTTGGTAACCGACATATCACATAAAGAGACTAAATACGACACCATTATCGTGTGTCGTTTCTCATAAAAGATCTGGAATTTTCATGCAGCCGTCACTTAACGAATGTTTGAAGCCAGATCTAACGCAGTGAAACTGTCCATGTCGACCTGTTACTGTTGATCTTACATTTCTGACGACAGCACGTGCTGAATTATGCTGATAGGCCACTATCATTAGGCAGTACCAAGTATCGGCTAAAATATGCATGCTTGTGAAGTTAGACCCAGTGACCGAGGCCCCCGCAGTCTAGGTGGCTAACAGATGGCGGAACGCCGGTAGCAAGGCGCAACGGAACCATTCTAAGTTTCCAGATAATGACTAATTCATAGCGACAATAACGCGACCACGCCTCGTCTTGTAGCTAAATATGTGATTATGTGGAAATAAATGTTTATATTGGCCGATTATGAAGTTGGTAAGGCGTCTTTGTGGTAAATGGTCGAATGTAATAGTACGAAATGTGCGTTTATCTTTTAAAGTTGAAGGTTGTTGTCCGTCGTATATGTTTCGTTTCTACAATGTCTACCGGTGAGGTGATTATAGAACAGCACGTCAGACACTAGTCACCACTGCGTCGTCGTTGTTGAAGGCGTCACTGTCACTCTTTGCTCTTTGTCATTTCGTTCACTCCAAGTTATCCCAGTTCAAGAATTGTTAGCCAATTGCCTTCGCTCAGTAATTGCAGCGTGGCTGAATGATTCGCAGAGACGTCGCGTTGGTATTGGAATGAAGAGGTATGCCAGTGGGTGACGTGTAAAGCGGTAAACGACCCCACGGGATGGATAAAAACAGAAATTATTATCTTTATATTTTTTAGTTAAGAACACACCGATTCGTTGATTGTGGAAGAGGAAGCATTACTCTACCGCGGGCAGCAAAACATCGTCGTTTTCAAACATTGAAAAGTTTCATGGAATGGCTGGACGTCCGATTTCTTGGATCGTTGCATTAAACATGTTATTTACCTCACAAAAAAGTTGTTGTATTATACGAATGAATTGTATGATACAACGTTATGGTAGTAATGGCTGAGAGTATCTATGAATGGTTGTAATTGTGTTTCCTTTGGAAGTAGAAGATTAGAATTAGAACAATAAGATAAACACGATAATGTGGAAAGCAAATTATCAAAATAAACGGATTATAATGGTGATAATGATGATGATACTAACGATGATAATAATGATGATGATAATAATAATGATCATGATAATGACGACGGTGACGGTGACGATGATGATGATGAAGATGAACAATGATAATAATCATAATAATGATAATAGCAGTTCCTCAGTCATGCCTGAAAATAGTTTACTACTATCTGAATAAAAGGTTTAATTTCGTAAGCCACTAAGAAGCGCCGTACGTGAATGAAATAGATATTTTCAAATAAAACATACAAAACGGAAGAGAACATTTCCACCAAACTCTGAAATACAAACATGTCATTTCAAATGTATATATAAAACAAAACATTAACTGAACATAACTCACGATAAATACAAACTTTAAACAATATAGTGACGGTTAACAAGTGCATCACAGTTGAAGCACGAATTTGTTTATTACAATGTTTTATCAATACACTAATACGCGTTAAAGATACACTTTAAAATGTAACGACGTTGTAAGAAGAAGTAAATTATATTTGAAACACTGATTGGTTTATTATATAATTACGCTGACAAACAAGCTTTGCAAAACCACTTTATTTCGTTTGCATATGTGCTATTTTTACTCTATCATGTATTTGTGAAGACCGTTATGGATACGCATTGCGCAACGATCACATTTCTTTGTTGATAATTCACTATGGAAACATGCAGACAACATCAAAACTCTTCCGACGTCATTTGGTGAAAATGTGCCATATTGTTATGTCCTAATCGTACTACCGCTAAAAGAGACATTCGGTTTAAACTGATTTGTGTTACGTGTATATATTGTGTTTTTGTTTATGTCTCTTAATTAAATTTACTCACGCGAAATGGAACAAGCGGGCCTCTATTCATACCTAGCTATAGAAACGAGGATCGTCCCCAAAGAATGTCGTACTTATTAACGTATCTGCCACAGTATTGTTGGAAACCGTCTACTTTGTTAATTTATTTAGCGTTCTGTCAGAGCAGTCAGTGAGTTTGGGAGACATCTGCTCGCGACTCGTCATAATCTGAATGCTCATTATTCGCAGCAGAGCCGTCGCGTCTGGCCGCACATGCCGTCTCGTCACGCATGGCCGCACATGAAGAACTGGAAGAAATCGTACACCTGGATAGATTCACTACCCAGCTACCTTCGTACACATACACGCATGCATGCATGTGTGCAAACATCCACAATGGTGTAGCCTCGTAACATAATGACAGTTCGATAATTCTATACATATATATATATATATATATATATATATATATATATATATATATATATATATATATATATATATATATATATATATATATATATATATATATATATATATATATATATATATATATATATATATATATATATATATATATATTTCAATATGATAAGTAATGGTAAAATAAAAATAAAATAAACCAAGGCAGAGGGGAAAGACGTTTACAATTCCACTTAGCCAAAGTACTTGTAGATGGATGATAGGAAGCACTACTACCAGCGCATAGGAAGCACTACTACCAGCGCATAGGAAGCACTACTACAAGCGCATAGTAAGCACTACTACAAGCGCATAAGAAGCACTACTACAAGCGCATAGTAAGCACTACTACAAGCACATAAGAAGCACTACAACCAGCGCATAGGAAGCACTACTACCAGCGCATAGGAAGCACTACTACCAGCGCATAGGAAGCACTACTACCAGCGTATTGGAAGCACTACTACCAGCGCATAGGAAGCACTACTACAAGCCCATAGGAAGCACTACTACAAGCGCATAGGAAGCACTACTACAAGCGCATAGGAAGCACTACTACAAGCGCATAGGAAGCACTACTACAGGCGCATATGCTTAGGACAATACCCCTTTCTGCGAGTCCTCCAAGTTTATTGAGCCGGTTAACATTACAGACTGTGTGCGGCGCTGTGCTTCTCTGTTCATATCACATTAATATCATGGCGTACGAACAGCAACCGTAGCATCGTCACCCTAGGGGGTCCATCACCGGGGCAACTTCCCCTTTATGACGACGTCGGGGTGAGAGTAGATGGTTTCGGACAATACAGCCTGGAGTGACGTCCATATGGTGTGCCACCTGCGAGCCACCCTACCTTGTTTTAAGGAATAGTGTGATCGTAACATTAGTTCCGTTAGCCTCCATGTTATAAGAAGGAATAAGGAACAGGGTAACCGTAACATTAGTTCCGTTAGCCTCCATGTTATAAGGAACAGGGTGACCGTAACATTAGTTCCGTTAGCCTCCATGTTATAAGGAACAGGGTGACCGTAACATTAGTTCCGTTAGCCTCCATGTTATAAGGAACAGGGTGACCGTAACATGAGTTCTGTTAGCCTCCATGTTATAAGGAATAGGGTGACCGTAACATTAGTTCCGTGAGCCTTCATGTTATAAGGAACAGGGTGACCGTAACATTAGTTCCGTTAGCCTCCATGTTATAAGGAATAGGGTGACCGTAACATTAGTTCCGTTAGCCTCCATGTTATAAGGAACAGGATGACCGTAACATTAGTTCCGTTAGCCTCCATGTTATAAGGAACAGGGTGACCGTAACATTAGTTCCGTTAGCCTCCATGTTATAAGGAACAGGGTGACCGTAACATTAGTTCCGTTAGCCTCCATGTTATAAGGAATAGGGTGACCGTAACATTAGTTCCGTTAGCTTCCATGTTTTAAGGAATAGGGTGACCGTAACATTAGCGCCGTTAGCCTCCATGTTATAAGGAATAGGGTGACCGTAACATTAGTTCCGTCATCCTCCATGTTATAAGGAATTTGGTGACTGTAACAATAGTTCCGTTAGCCTCCATGTTATAAGGAATAGGGTGACCGTAACATTAGTGCCGTTAGCCTCCATGTTATAAGGAATAGGGTGACCGTAACATTAGTGCCGTTAGCCTCCATGTTATAAGGAACATGGTAACCGTAACATTAGTTCCGTTAGCCTCCATGTTATAAGGAATAGGGTGACCGTAACATTAGTGCCGTTAGCCTCCATGTTATAAGGAATAGGGTGACCGTAACATTAGTGCCGTTAGCCTCCATGTTATAAGGAACATGGTAACCGTAACATTAGTTCCGTTAGCCTCCATGTTATAAGGAATAGGGTGACCGTAACATTAGTTCCGTTAGCCTCCATGTTTTAAGGAATAGGGTGACCGTAACGTTAGTGCCGTTAGCCTCCATGTTATAAGGAATAGGGTGACCGTAACATTAGTTCGGTCATCCTCCATGTTATAAGGAATAGGGTGACCGTAACATTAGTGCCGTTATCCTCCATGTTATAAGGAATAGGGTGACCGTAACATTAGTGCCGTTAGCCTCCATGTTATAAGGAACAGGGTGACCGTAACATTAGTTCCGTTAGCCTCCATGTTATAAGGAATAGGGTGACCGTAACATTAGTGCCGTTAGCCTCCATGTTATAAGGAATAGGGTGACCGTAACATTAGTTCCGTTAGCCTCCATGTTATAAGGAATAGGGTGACCGTAACATTAGTTCCGTTAGGCACCATATTAGCGAGCTTCGATGTAACAAAATTGTATTTCATGAAAACGTTGCGTTGCGTTAGATTGAATGAGAGCAGAATTTTCATCGTTTCGTTTATAAAATAAATATCATTAGTCGTCGAAAAACCAATAAACAATTCTTGATGAGGCACATTTTACATACAACCACATTCTCTTGATATGTTAATCAAACCACACATTTCTCGGATAAAAGGAACATCTAGGAATATGGAAACCCGGTTGCTATTTTAATAACTGAAAACCACGCTCTATAATTGTTTTCCTGGTGTTATAATTAAGTGGACAGGCACATTCAACATGAATAATTAATATTGATTAACAGTAACTAACTGTTTTAATTTCAAGGACGTTTAAACACGAGCGTTAAGACGCAACAATTGTAGCACATAGCTTTATGTAGACGGGTGCTGAAAATTACACGAATAAAGACTATCTGTATTCAGACAAAACATTTATCCACATCGCTAAATGCAAAACCAATAATACTAAAATTTAATAAGTTTCAATTCAATCTTACGATTGGACATGATGTTTTAAGCTGCGCAGTTGTGCAGTTTACACTTACTTGAGTGTTACACTAACTGTATAGACATTTTAAATCGAGCAAACGCATGCAATGTGTGGTTATTAGAAAAAACTGTGCATGTGATGTAATCATCCGTACTTGAGAGCAGCGACGTAAAAACGATCGCTTATCTGGCCGGGAATCGGCCGTTCACAATTGTGCCATTCCGCGTCACAAGAGCAATTACTGTCCGGCGACACAAGACCGTGAACAACGGATTCATTCCGATGACATGTAGCTCAAATAATTACCTACGAGTAGGTTATTGTGATTGCGTAAGGGTGTGCTTTTTATTCGAAACGTTGTCGACATGAAAATGGTGTTCTGATTATGACACCCTTACGTCGTAAACAGTCGATATTCGCTCTGATCAACGACCGTACTTGTAGAGCCATATGGGGAGTGTGTCCATTTATAGATTGAGATAACCGGCTATGTGAGACCTTTTCCGTTTCCCTGTCTGAGGTATTTTATATCCTCTGGCATAGACCACAGAACTTGAAATATGCGTCTTATGACGACTCAAAACATGCTTTGTCAGTGTGTTGTTCAACATTGTCCACAAACGTGTAAACGAATTTTTTCTGTCGTGTAATTACGCTTAAAAAACACTAACAGTCGGTGTTGAATGACGACGGAACTTTTCATCTAGTAACGGAATCGTCTGCAGCATGCAAGAAAAACCGGCATCGACTTAGTCTTCAAGATCTCCGCATTATTTCTGCCACTGGGGCATGTCAACGAAACGCGGTCGTCTCTTCGATCTCGACTGTAATTGCGAGCTTTCCTTATCTGCACAGACACCGATCGGGTGTAGTGTTTTATGAAAGATCACGCATATTAACAAATTACGGTTATTGTGTGCATCATACCCTGAGTAGTCGAACAGACACCGGAGGTGAGGAGGGCTGCTCCGGAGTTACCCACACACCCGCTCGCCAATTGTGCGGCATTGTCAACCTGTCAACGATATCTCGGCGCGCGAGTGAACGAAACAAAATTGCATCCTAATTGCGATATCCGTCTGCGTCTGAACGGTGTCGTGGTGGCGACATGCGCCCGGACGTCTATTTCGGGGCTGGTTTAAATGTGGCTAATGGAGATACGGTGACTGGCTGTTTGCTGCAGCGATGACTTCCTTCTAAAGGCGTCTTCTTTGATGTCAGTCGTATGTCGGTGTGGTCGTCGCTGTTGATCCGACAGAGTCGAACTACCACGTTTGATGCAGGAGGTGTTCAACTGCTCGATTCTTCGTTGTTTCAGTCAAGAAATTGCAGAATTCTATGGCAATGTAGATTGAACTTCGGATCATATCGATAAAATAGTTAACTTCACAATTAATATAGTACAATTCAACATTTGCAAAATTGTTTGTCAAAGGTAGTTACTTGGCTTCCTCGTTTCTCTAACTCAGTGCCACTTCTAAAATATCTAAGTTATTTTCCAACTTGTTTCGTTCGTACTTATCAAGCACTTTTATCTAAGCAACCAGCATATTTTCCTTGCCTCGAGTCCCCTGCTTTTCGTTATGGTGATGAACCTGATCTGTGGAAAGGTATCTGAACAGGAAGAACTTAAGAAGATACTATATGCAGATGACCTAGCAGTGGTGGCTGATAACAAAGAGGATCTACAGAAAACATTGCAAGGGGATCTACAGAAAACATTGTAAGAATGGAATAACACCTTTAGAAAACATGGCCTCCGAATGAATCTGGAGAAGACAGAAGTAATGTGGATAGGCGAACAAGAGGTGGACTTACACGTAGTTGTGTACGGAAAGATCATTAAACAAGTGAACAGTTTTGTATACTTGGGCGACACAGTGTGTGAGGATGGAGGAAGTAGTAAGGAAATACAGAGGAGAGTGCAAGCAGGAGCAGCAGCATGGAGGAGAGTGGAAGGCATTGTGTGGGACAGAAAACTGAAGAAACAACTAAAAGGAAAAGTTTTGGAAGCCTGCGTGGTACCAGCCTGTATATACGGGTTGGGAACACTGGCACTGACAGAGAGACAGGAGGAGAAGATGCAGATAGCAGAAAATAACTCGGTCTGAAGAATATGCAAAGTAACCCGAGAAGATAGAAGGTAGATGAAGGAACTGAGAGAAGAGATTGGCATGAAAAAACACCTAAAGATGAAAGTAGCCGGAAGCAGAACGAGATGGGCAGGACATGTGCAAAGAATGAGTGAAGACAGACTGTCAAAAAGAGCATGGAAAGCAGAAGAGGGTGGCAGAAGAAGAAGAGGAAGACCAAAGCTGCGATGGAAAGACTGTGTCAAATGAGATATTGAAATGGCAGGTACGAACGGCCAAGAGTGGAATGTATGTATGTAAGTGTGTGTATGTGTGTGTTTGTGTGTGTATGTGTGTGTGTGTGTGTGTGTGTGTGTGTGTGTGTGTGTGTGTGTGTGTGTGTGTGTGTGTGTGTGTGTGTGTGTGTGTGTGTGTGTGTGTGTGTGTGTGTGTGTGTGTGTGTGTGTGTGTGTGTGTGTGTGTGTGTGTGTGTGTGTGTGTGTGTGCAAGTGTGTGCAAGTGTGTGTATGTATGTATGTAAGTGTGTGTATGTGTGTGTATTTGTGTATGTCTGTATGTATACATATATACATACATGCATACAAACATATATATATATATTTATACACACATACACACATGCACACTCCCCATCTCCTTCGTGGCGTCCCCATCTCGAGTGGTGTTACTACCGAGGTACACAAATGCCGCCACTGGCTCTGACTGCCACTGGCTCTGACTGCCAGTGTCACGTCGCACACTCAAGTGTCACGTCGCACACTCAAGAAGTCATCAATATATTGACTGGTAGCACCAAGTACCAAGGCACTGATGGATATTTCTGTGATAATGCTGTGTATCCTAACATTTTACATTCACGAACGAACTACCAGCAGCTGGATAGCCTTTGCAAAGTCCGGGTGTGTAAATTCGTGGGCGGAGGTGCAGGCGGATGATTTTCATTTCGTGTGTAGGGGGTGTACTACAGTGAAATATCTGCAGGAGCAGATGATTGAGCTAAGGCATATGATTTTGATGATGACAGGGCAGGGTGAGACAGAAGTGAGCAGAGGTGGTGAGAATGATGAGAGCAGAGGTGGTGAGGCCAAGGAGAGCAGAGGTGGTGAGACCGAGGAGAACAAGGAGAGCAGTGGCAATGTGAGGGAGAAAGCTGGTAAGAAGAAGAAAGATGACAGAAGGCAGAGAATGCAACACAAGAGAGGTAAGCGGGTGAGAGGAGAGGGATTGCCAGGTGGTAAGACAGTAAAGGTTGATGATATAAGAGAAAGGGGGCATACTAGCAGTGTGCAACAGGAAAGGAGCTTTGCTGATGTAGTATCACAGGGGAAAACGAGGAAAGCCCAGGTATTTATTGGGGATTCCATCATTAGGAAAGTGGATAAAATTGTAGAGGAGATGACATAACAGTATGCCTACCAGGGGCAAAAGTAGAAGATATAGCAGAGAAGGCAGGACAGGTCATGGGTGGTGGCACGGGAGGTGCTGTTCTCGTGCATGTGGGAACGAACAATGCAGAGAAGGAGGGAACGTCATTCATCGTTGGTAAGTACAGGAGGTTGATCAAGACACTTAAAGAGGCACGAGTTGGGCAGATCGTATTGTTGGAGATATTACCAATAATGGGAGGCAAGGGTGAGGAATATAGGAACTGTAGGAGGATGGCGATCAACACACAGGTACAGAAGGTATGTATGGAGGAGGGAGTAGGCTTCGTAGACATGTGGTTAAACTTTGTGGGAAGAGGTGACTTTTTCATGAGAGATGGACTTCATCTGACAGGGAAGGGCGCTGCAGTTCTTGCGTGTGAGTTTGTCAGAGTTGTCGACGAGGGCACAGGTACCATAAATTATTTAAACTAGATGCGCAGGGGGAACTGACAGAGAAAACTCAAAGGAGTACTACTACAAATACACATCCAAAGAAATGTTCACCAATAATTTCAGACAATGAACTTAAATGTGTATGCTTAAATGCCAGGAGCATAGTAAATAAAAAAAGTGAGTTAGACATTATGGTAGCAGATATTGATCCTCATGTAATAGGCATCACAGAATCATGGGCAAATGAAGATATAGTAGATGCTGAGTTAGCACTGACAGGCTATGTAATGTTTAGGAAGGATAGACGAGAAAGAAGGGGAGGTGGAGTAATTTTGTATATTAAAGAATCTATCCAAGCATATGAAATTACACTGAAAAGTGAAGCAGATAGTGTGGAAGCAATTTGGCGTAACATAGTTACCAGGAACTCAACATTAACAATAGGAGTAGTTTATCGTAGTCCTAACATAGGACAAGAGGAAGATGTAAAATTACAAAAGGCGATAAGGGAGGTAAGCAAGGGAGAATGTGTTATAATGGGTGATTTTAACCATGGCCATATACAATGGGAATCATTAGAGAGTGCTGGAGGTGACGACTATCAGTTTCTACTTCTAACACAGGATTGTTTCCTTACTCAACATGTCTTGGAACCAACCAGAGGTGGGAATGTGTTAGATTTCATGTTGTCTTCTCAAAATGAATTAGTTGACAATGTTAAAGTACACGAACCTTTGGGTTCAAGTGACCATAACCAAACCCATTTTAATATAAAAGTAAAAACAGGGAATACATATAAAAAACAATGGAGGAGGAACTTCAACAAAGGCAAATATAAAGTGATGAGAACATATCTAGCAAATATAGATTGGAATAACTTGCTGAAGAACAAGACAGCAACAGAATGCTGGACTTGTTTAAAATATGAGATTGAGGGCATTATTGAGAAATTTATTCCATTAAGAAAACAAGGGAAAAAATCCAGGAAAAAACACCAGTAAAAAGAAGCTATTAGAAAAATTGCTCACAAAAACATGCTGTGGAGGGTCTATAAACACACTGGAAATGTAGAAGACTACACAAACTACAAAGAGGCACTTAACCTAGCTACAACTGAAATTAGAAAATCTAAAAGAACCTTTGAAAAAAAATTGGCAGGTAATATAAAAAACGACAGCAAGAGTTTCTATGCTTATGTAAGGAGTAAACAGAAAGTTCGAGATAAGGTCGGACCATTGGAAAACAACAGTGAAAACATAATTTCAGATGGGTTCCAAATGGCAGAGGTCCTGAATGAGTATTTAAGCTCAGTGTTTACCACAGAAGATATCAGCTCACTTCCAGTTCCATTGACTAAATTTGAGGGCAATAAATCAGAACATTTAGGGCAGTTATTTGTAACTCCTGAAATGATAGCAAAGAAAATTAAGAAGATGAAAGATAATAAATCACCTGGAGTTGATGGGATACCACCAAAACTGCTAAAGGAAATTGTTGATCAAATTAGTACACCACTTGCAAACTTATTTAACTTGTCACTAGAAGAAGGAATAGTTCCTTCAGAGTGGAAAGAAGCAAACATTACGCCGCTATTTAAGAAGGGATCGAGGAACAAGCCAGAAAATTACAGACCAGTGAGTTTAACATCAGTTGTATGTAAATTACTCGAAACATTAATTAGAGACCACATGGTGGAATTCCTCGTAAAACATAAATTAATAAATACATCTCAACATGGATTCCTAAAAGCAAGGTCATATCTAGCAAAGTATTAAAATTTGCAGATGACACAAAAGTATTCAGAAAGGTTACTAATGATACAGATAAACAAAGTTTACAAGATGATCTAGAAAAATTAGTTAAATTGTCAGAAAAATGGCAAATGTTATTCAATTTTGGGAAGTGTAAATTTATACGCATAGGACATGGAAATATGGACGTAGAATATAAAATGGGGGATGCTGTACTAGGTAGAACCACACAAGAAAAGGATTTAGGAGTAACATTTAATGCTGACATGAAAGTTTCAGAGCAATGTGGGATTGCTGCTTCGAAAGGAAATCAAATTATAGGGCTAATTAGGAGAACTATCACGTATAAGGAGAAACATATAATTGTACCCCTGTACAAAGCAATAGTTCGACCACATTTGGAATATTGTATTCAAGCATGGAGGCCATATCGTAAAAAAGACATAGATAAGCTAGAAAGAATACAACGAAGAGCAACTAAAATGATTCCAGAATTAAGAGACCTTAGTTACGAAAGTCGCTTATTACAATGTGGTTTGACAACACTAGAGACCAGGAGACTTAGAGGAGACCAAATAGAAGTGTTTAAAATAGTGTACGGTTATGAGGATGTTGATAGGAATATGTTCTTCAAACTTAAAGAAGGCAGTAGAACCAGAGGACACAAAGCAGCATTAGTTAAGGAGTAGTGTAGGTTGGACTTGAGAAAGTACTCTTTCTCACAGAGGGTGATAAATGAATGGAACAAACTGCCAAATGATTGTGTTAATGCTAGTAGTGTGAATATGTTTAAAAATATAATTGACAGATATCTGATAAGATAAGGGCGGGCTACACATAGATGAGAAAATTGTTGGACTCTCGATAAGCCAATGGCTTCCTTATCCACTTGCCATCTGGAACTTGTTGTTCGAGATGGTAATCTTGTTAAATCTTGTTAAACCAAGTTATCCCGTCAGGAGGACGGGCATTTTTGCCTAAAAGCAAGGTCATATCTAGCAAAGTATTAAAATTTGCAGATGACACAAAAGTATTCAGAAAGGTTACTAATGATACAGATAAACAAAGTTTACAGGATGATCTAGAAAAATTAGTTAAATGGTCAGAAAAATGGCAAATGTTATTCAATTTTGGGAAGTGTAAATTTATACGCACAGGACATGGAAATATTGACGTAGAATATAAAATGGGGGATGCTGTACTAGGTAGAACCACACAAGAAAAGGATTTAGGAGTAACATTTAATGCTGACATGAAAGTTTCAGAGCAATGTGGGATTGCTGCTTCGAAAGGAAATCAAATTCTAGGGCTAATTAGGAGAACTATCACGTATAAGGAGAAACATCTAATTGTACCCCTGTACAAAGCAATAGTTAGACCACATTTGGAATATTGTATTCAAGCATGGAGGCCATATCGTAAAAAAGACATAGATAAGCTAGAAAGAATACAACGAAGAGCAACTAAAATGATTCCAGAATTAAGAGACCTTAGTTACGAAAGTCGCTTATTACAATGTGGTTTGACAACACTAGAGACCAGGAGACTTAGAGGAGACCAAATAGAAATGTTTAAAATAGTGAACGGTTATGAGGATGTTGATAGGAATATGTTCTTCAAACTTAAAGAAGGCAGTAGAACCAGAGGACACAAAGCAGCATTAGTTAAGGAGCAGTGTAGGTTGGACTTGAGAAAGTACTCTTTCTCACAGAGGGTGATAAATGAATGGAACAAACTGCCAAATGATTGTGTTAATGCTAGTAGTGTGAATATGTTTAAAAATATAATTGACAGACATCTGATAAGATAAGGGCGGGCTACACATAGATGAGAAAATTGTTGGACTCTCGATAAGCCAATGGCTTCCTTATCCACTTGCCATCTGGAACTTGTTGTTCGAGATGGCAATCTTGTTAAATCTTGTTAAATCTTGTTAAACCAAGTTATCCCGTCATGAGGACGGGCATTTTTGCCTAAAAGCAAGGTCATATCTAGCAAAGTATTAAAATTTGCAGATGACACAAAAGTATTCAGAAAGGTTACTAATGATACAGATAAACAAAGTTTACAGGATGATCTAGAAAAATTAGTTAAATGGTCAGAAAAATGGCAAATGTTATTCAATTTTGGGAAGTGTAAATTTATACGCACAGGACATGGAAATATGGACGTAGAATATAAAATGGGGGATGCTGTACTAGGTAGAACCACACAAGAAAAGGATTTAGGAGTAACATTTAATGCTGACATGAAAGTTTCAGAGCAATGTGGGATTGCTGCTTCGAAAGGAAATCAAATTCTAGGGCTAATTAGGAGAACTATCACGTATAAGGAGAAACATCTAATTGTACCCCTGTACAAAGCAATAGTTAGACCACATTTGGAATATTGTATTCAAGCATGGAGGCCATATCGTAAAAAAGACATAGATAAGCTAGAAAGAATACAACGAAGAGCAACTAAAATGATTCCAGAATTAAGAGACCTTAGTTACGAAAGTCGCTTATTACAATGTGGTTTGACAACACTAGAGACCAGGAGACTTAGAGGAGACCAAATAGAAATGTTTAAAATAGTGAACGGTTATGAGGATGTTGATAGGAATATGTTCTTCAAACTTAAAGAAGGCAGTAGAACCAGAGGACACAAAGCAGCATTAGTTAAGGAGCAGTGTAGGTTGGACTTGAGAAAGTACTCTTTCTCACAGAGGGTGATAAATGAATGGAACAAACTGCCAAATGATTGTGTTAATGCTAGTAGTGTGAATATGTTTAAAAATATAATTGACAGATATCTGATAAGATAAGGGCGGGCTACACATAGATGAGAAAATTGTTGGACTCTCGATAAGCCAATGGCTTCCTTATCCACTTGCCATCTGGAAGTTATTGTTCGAGATGGCAATCTTGTTAAATCTTGTTAAATCTTGTTAGACCAAGTTATCCCGTCAGGAGGACGGGCATTTTTGCTAGTTATTATAACTAGCAAAAACGCCCGTTCGTACTCGACAGTCCTGATAGCAATGTTTACCAAATAGGTGATCGCTTTTATGAATATGTTTAGACGAAGTAGTCGCCGCGCGCTCGTGTGGTTTCTGCGATTGTTGGAAGTTAACGTTTACCACTTAGAACTATTGATATACGGGGTATTTCGAAAAAATAAAGGAGTTACGTTTCTTTCGTGGGGTCTTAGATTAATCCCTGAAAGTTTGGCGCCCTATGTGCAAGCCGTCTAGGAAAATATGAACATAACCACATATAAACATACAAACATATAAACATACAAACATACATACGCTAGCTCGATTATAGTTAGATGAGATATACTCCGATATTCATATCAGGTCAATTATAAACTTCATCGCCCAAATCTGTCCAGTATTGAATACACGCACGCACGCACGCACGCACGCACGCACGCACGCACGCACGCACGCACGCACGCAAGAGAACAACGTAGACAGAACTACCTACGTAGTAGCCGGGTGTGTATCTCCATCCAACCAGTGGCTGCAGTCAACGAAAGCGACTGTGGGCGTCCATCTTGTAGACCGGACGCCGCTATTCACTACCGAACAAAGTGACCACATCTGTAATTAGGCAGGTGTAGTGAAAGTCGTGACAGGTCAATTACACATGGTCACGTTGGACAATAGTGAGGAAGCCGGTCAAGCCAGCTCGGGTGGTGGCGGCACGTGGACTGGGTATTGTTCATGGGGCCGGTATTGCCAGCGGTCACGGACGGTCAAACGACCGTAGTGTCTGTAGAGGTGCAATAACAGCGTTAAGTACTGTGACCTCGGTACTGTGACGCCTTCATATTACTGGTTAACAAGTGACAGCGATAAGCATAAGTAGCTTCCCAGCAGCGTCGCCGGAAGCCCTTCCCTATGTCGGCGCCCATAATCTGTCCAACAAATCTCGTACGTATCCCACCGCGTAGTAGTAGATAGTCCCGCAAGAACGCACACGTTCTGACAGAATATCGCATTTGAACTGTCAGTGTAAACGTAGACCATGACTCATCCACACCAGTTGTTACCATTTAAAGACTCACGTATGCTATGCACACACAAGTCAAAACATTCTATAATGGTAGAAATCATGCACAGTGGCCTGCCGCCCACGGCCTCAAGCTTAATCATGGCTTGTTCTTTGCCGATTGTTTAAGCCTGCTATTAGTTGAAGTTTGTTACGTTCTAAACGGTTGATGTGCATCTAAACATGACATATGTGTTATCTATTTATGAAAAGGGGTTGGTGACCGAAAGGCGGTCGTTAATGACGATGTCGTATCGTCTTACAAATAATGAAAGGCGGACGACACAACTAATGAAAGCCGTACCACCGGGGCCGTATCGCAACCTTCCGGGAGACAGGACGATGCCACAATGATAATTAAAGAGCTTCTACGTGTGCTTTGTGAATGACTGCATCAGTTAAATGCCTCCTCTTCGAAACAAACCTATACGGATTCACACAAAACCAACACCGATTTCTCCACAGGCAACCGTTAAACAAGCAGTGTCCCATAAACCCCGTGGCCGCAAATCGAGCTCTCTTTGCGAGCATTCAAGTCTCTCTGGTGATAAGTGCCAAGGGAACGCCTGGCGGGTTTCTTGTGACACCAGGCGCTACAGACATCCAAACTGGTGATGTACTACGCTAGCAGGACAGAGCATCCTACGGCGACGTTTCCCGGAGGGACGCCTGTCAAAATCCTTATCCGATTTTGCTTAATAATTCATCAATCACCTCCGGTTTCGCTATGCTATTACAGATGACAACAGATCCGATGCTATCGGAGCAGTTGTTTGACAATCGTCGGATGACGTGTTCGCTGGATGTCGGAATGGTTTTGCTGTCGCAATACAGGTCGATGAATGGTTGTCTGGTAACGCGAATGCACGAATGAATGTACGCACGTACGAACGTATCTACATAAGTACATACGTCAGTATGTAAGCTCCTTTTGTATGTATGTATGTGTGTGTGTGTTCGTGTGCGCGCACACATGCATGCATGTACCTGAGACTTCGAATTCAACACAAAAGGACCAGAGCTTCATATTCTGCTCGCAGCTAAGATACCTGCCGGGTAGCAAATGAATTATCGCAGCAATTCAAAAGAGCTTTGATAATTGCAATCTACAAAAATGCATGCAGCCATAATGACTGTGGGAACTGTGGTGGTAAAAATCGTCTGACATGCTTACAAAGAAATGTTTAAAAAAATTTCTATGAAAGCCGACACTCCACATTCAATACGATACCTGGCGGCAACTGCAGGAAAAACTGCCAAACAAAGCATGGATACTTTTTTTAAACTTTACAAAGGCATTTACACTGTCAATACGTAGACCATGTGGAATCTACATAGGTGGCATATGGCTTCTCAGAGATTTTTGTCACGCCCGTTCAGGAATGCCACGATTGTTTAACTGATATATTGTCGGCAAGGAACAGTGTCTCGTCCATTTGGTAAGACACTAAGGCAAAAACACATTCGCTAAACAAAATTGTGTTTGTGTGTTTGGTCTGATGACTGGAGTAAGGGTGCTTTATCTTCACTAGACCTTATAGAAAGTTAGTTATCTATAGGCCAGGTAGAGAGTCAGTCAGTACAAAAACCTGAGAGGCGAATTGCAACTTGCACTGGCTGTATACATACGATAGCTTACACAGAAGAAATAAGCACTGGTTATACACACGATAACCAACACAAAAGATATCAGCACTGACTGTACAAATGCATCGAACATTATTCGACTCTCTTTGGACTTGTAGTCAGCATAAACCAAATTGTAACACTTTACTAAACTCCACCTGCAGGTTGACAGGAAAATAAGTATCGACGATAGTCAAGAATTTCACATATTTCGACAGCACGGCAAAACTACTTACGTGGAAATTAACAAACATATCCAGGTTGGTTCAAAAGCATTTGGTCACAGCATGGTGTAATAGATTTAACTAAATTCAGGAAATACAATCCCATTGTTCTCTCAGTTGAGTCATACTGTCGTCATCGCCACATCAAAGGTACATATCTGACATATACGACAGGTCCTTCGGATCTCGTGAACAGATCGCGTACCGTGCGTTCACGTCTTGGGACGCGCTTAAATTCCATGTATGAAAGGGATCATCACTGCAACCCAAAGTCGCCGGGAGAGTAATTTTCTGCTCTCCTATTCGTCCTTGATGCCCGGGATGAGGTTGGCACTGATACTGATCCTCGACGTTTATTCGAATAGTCGCTATAAGAATGTCATGTTTTTTATCGCTAGATGGCGCCCTTGTATAAACGAAAGCATCTTGGGATCGATAGTCGACGGAAGTACAACTTGTACTTCAAATGAGAGAGTAGGAAAGAATTAGCTTCAGCAAAGAACACAGTATACCAACAATAACGCTTACTAATACTAGCAAAAATGCCCGTCTCCAGGACGGGATAACTTGGTAGTTCATACCTGACAGTCATTGTGGCAATGTTTACCAGAAGTCTCAGGCCAATACGCCATCAATACGCTCGAGATTGTTTAAGGGAACGTCAAACGTATTACCAGAAACAACCGCGTCACGCACATGAAGCAATACTCGTGGCTTGTTCAAAATGTTGAAGGTCGCGTGAATTTAGACTCATGGATACTTGTGTTGGTTATGGAATAATAGAATATCTTTTTATTGTGTATTTGCCCTCGACTTGCGACCCCGGGCCAATATGTGGCTGCGTGTTTTCTACTATAATTAATATACACCGCCCAGATGGCGCTACGAACTCTCAAACGGTTTACGTACCGAAGTATTCGCCGCGGCGCGCGTCATTTCTGTGATTGTTGGAAGTTAACGTTTTACGTAGCGAACATTTGATTTACCAAAAAAAAAACACTAAGAACCCTTGATATACGGGTATTTCGAAAAAATAAAGGCGTTACGTTTCATTCGTGGGGTCGCAGATTAATCCCTGGAAGTTTGGCGCCCGACGTGCAAGCCGTCTGATTTGACCCTTAAATAACTTCCAATGCGATTCACCGTGCGTTGCCATAGATACACGATTGTTTCATCGCACAACAAAAGATTCGCGCGAATTACGTGTTGGGGTTCCGTCGAAAAATTCACGCGATTTCACCTTTATATTAGTGTCATAGTACACACCAGAGGCGCTCCTGTTAACGGTGGTACGATCAAACCACTCCAACAAACAGAGGGAAACACCGTCTCGGTGAACACAAATTACACTACGAAGATGAAGAAGACACGAACAAGCAACGAACACCCCTCGGAAAATAGTGCCCAAGACAATACAACGACGGAGGAAGGGTGTTACGTATATTGAAACTGCAGTCGCGCAGTAACATCGCCAATCGTGTGCAGTCGTTTTTGGGGGGCACAAGTCAAGAGAAATTGTATTTCGTTAATTGTATGTACTAGTAAAACCCCCGTGCTGATAGCAAGCACATCTGATACGAACGAACAGTTTTAATCGGTGTTTCATTTCACTTGTCCAGATTTGTATGCGGCTTTGTATGTCGGCTCGGTCGATAGCATCTACAGATTCTCTTATCACGAGTGGCACTTATTCGTTTATGTCATTTGCAAAATTGTCTATTTAATGTAAACCGTTTTATAATTGCCAGTAGTGATAACAGAAATCCTTGCAGGAGATAACGTCGACGACACGTCGTCAGTATTGTGTTTCGCACCAGTAGGCCTCCGTATCGTAGATAACGTGTCAGTGGGTTGCTGCTTTTTTACATCCCTGCACAATATGATTGTATTTTACGAAAATATGAATAGAAGTGTGATGTGTTCCACATAATGCACTATACACATCGGCATTGTAATAATAACAATGCTGAGAACGGCTTATTCGGTTTGTCATCATTCAGTGAAGTGCTTGGTAAAGGATGCGCGTCCTACATACAACATTTTCAAATGCGACTAGTCGCGGGAAAAGGTTATCAGTATGTTATTGTCTATGACCTGTCTGGTGATGCTGGTTTCGACGACAAATAAACTCGGGTGTATCATATGGAGTAATTTCAGCCTTAACACTTTAACAGCAACTATTGCAGTTGTTTTAGCGCGATAAATATTAATCACATACAGTAGAATGCTACCTTTCACGAGGAAGGTCTTTAGATAATGTCTTTTCTAGACATATAAAAGACTTATAAGACTTAAAACGCCGTACATTCACATGGGCAGGTGCGCATATTTTAGTCTTGGTATTTTCCACAGAAGTCTGCTGCAGGCTCATATAACGAGTCGCTGTATTGCGATCGTTGTCCGAACAAACCCCGATTGACAAAAGTCTAAATTGTTTTAGCCCCAGGCAATAGATAACGTCCACTTCACGAGCGATGTAACGCAAATAGTGGATCAACATTTAACTAACTTTTCCGAACATCGGCCAGTTCCAAACAATGAAAGTAACTACGTGTCCATTTAAAAGCAGGGATTACATTCATAATTTACTTCGGCCAACAGCAAATCCCACATCGATTAGACAGACCCACTAACAAGTCGCCCCACTACGCAGCAGCGCACAACCAAGTCGACTCACTACCAAGTCAGCACACTACCAAGTCAACGCACTACCAAATCAGCCCAGTACTAAGTCACCCCACTACCAAGTGGACCCACTGCCAAATCAACCCACTATAAAGTTGACCCATTACAATATCAGTTCACAACCAAGTCGACCCTCTACCAAGTCAGCCCATTGCCAAATCGACCCCCTATCAAGTCGACCATTTACCATGTCAGCCCACTACCAAGTCGACCATTTACCATGTCAGCCCACTACCAAGTCGAGCCACCACCAAGTAAGCCCACTACCAACTCATTCCACTACCAAGTCGACCCACTACCAAGAAGACCCGTTACCAAGTCGCCCAACTACCAAGTCGCCCCAATACCAAATCATTCCACTGCCGTGTCACGGTGTCAGTCCACCACCAAGTCAGCCCAATACCACGTCGATCCACTACCAAGTCAGCCCACTCCCAAATCGACCCACTACCAAGTCGACCCACTACCAAGTCACCAAAGTACCCACTTTTCTGAACAAACAACAACGAAACTGCCCACGTCTTTTTGCCGAGAAAACTTGTTTGATTAAACATCTGCGCCAATCTATGAAAATAATAATCATACGTGCCTCATGCATGGTAAGATGTAATTACTCTTGGTGTTGGACGAGTTGGCAATGGGGCGAGTTGGCAATTGGGTGAGATAGCAACTGGACGAGTTGGCAATGGGACGAGTTGGGAATTGCACGAGTTGAGTTGGCAATGGGGCGAGTTGGTCAAAAGTGAAGCCTTCAGGAGTCGTTGCACGTACCTGCAGTCAGATTGAGTAAACATCAACACTGGTCTACACACTGCTGCTTTCGCGAACAAAAAGACGTTAAATGTTCATTGAAGGGTCTCTCATCAGCCTAATGTTTTCGTTCGTCACGTTTCCGACACATTTTACAAACAAAATGAACTACTTACGACGTGCCAGCTCAGTTTGTACAAATTTGTTATTTAACTTTGGTGAAATCATCGGACTATTACATTATTTTATCCGGGCTTGTCAAATGTCGGCGAAAATTGACAAGGTGGCGCGGCTCTATAACACTGACAAGGTAGCGCGGCTCTATAACATTGGATAAGGCTATTCACACTTTCGCAAGTTACCGGACCTGTCGATCAAGGTTAATTATGTCGATGATTCTAACAAAAGTACTCTTTTGTTAAACCGACTGCGAACATGTCTTAAACTATTCACACACTACACATTTGAAACCAACGAACCTGATTCGCGATGTACTGAATTAGTTGATGGGCAGTTTTGACACACGCACTTTAGTTGTTTTTAGTTGTATTATCAGATATAATCACAATTCAATATTGTAACATCATTAGGCTCTACTTTGGCGACGGTCTCGAATGTGTCATTGTAACATCAACAGGCTGTGGCCCCGCAGTTCTACCGATGGCAGATGGCTGAGCGACGGCGTAGTTCGTTTGTTGGTTTTATAATCACGCCCAAGCATATTGCAAAGTGTTTGTTTTAGCTGCCGACAAGATGTCTGCTTAGGGATTTTCTGTGGCACCACGTAGACATCTCTTGACACTGGAAACACGAGACGCGGCGGCCAGACATTGACGACCAAAGACTCGCGAATGCACGATCGCGGTCCCTGGCGAGCATATGACAGCGAAAGACGAGCAGGGATTAAAGGCGGCAGCGACTTACGTAGTCTAGGCAGACAGATGGACACATCACGAAGTGTCATGTCGCACGGTTGGTCGTCTGGTTTCGACACAGTGACCATGTCGCCTGGTTGCCCGACACATGTAATTGGTGTTGTCAGCGGCCATCTTTAATTCGTCCCTCTTCGTTGGTCTTGTAGAACAGCAAGAACGTGTTTAAATACACTTGTATCTTTATGGTAGTCTTAGTCGTTAATTTAATTTTTATTGCGCTTTTTTGTAATGATCGCTTTATCGTTATCATTATCGTTATCGTTATAGTTATCGTCGTCGTAACGATTACTGTCGCCATAATAGTGTACACCCATTGATACCGTATAATTTTGCAACGGTGTAAAAAGAACACGGTGTTATTAATGACCGACCAAACTCCTTTACCCTGCTTGACGCAAATAATGTAGGCTGGCAGTGATGATGTGTGGCATAGACAAACCCCGCCTTGTTCACGGAGGTGAGAGGAGATCAAAGCAATAACTACAATGGCCGTTGACATCGGCCGGTTGACGATCGTCCCGCCATATGTTCGTCTCTGGACCCTCGCAGTGACAGACGCTTCAGACTTGCCGGATGAGATGGGGACACTCGAATGGAACAGACTGAAAGCCCTCGTACTTCGGCGGGCGGGGCAGAAGGATCACTTGAGCAAATATTAGCGTGAGGGTTCGAGCAACAATAAAGTGGTGGCAGTAACGGCGCTGTGATTGAGTCGGGCGGCACTCGAGCTGGACGGAAGTGACGCCTGCAGTGAAACGCACGACATCTGTCTTCTAAACGTCCGGCGACTGTCGACTTTTATGAGAATCCATACTCGGAGCACGTGTTCGCTGCTATTGACTGAAAAGCAAACAAATGTGTCTTACATGTACGAAAATATAACTTCTTAACGTTTAGTTGATGGTGTAATTATTCACTTATTTGACGGGGCTCGTATTCCCGAATTCGGAATTGGTAAAATTCAGGGAGACTAGTTGGTTGTATTTGCATATTTATCTGAACAATACGTTATGGTATCTGCTTGTTGCGTGTAAATGATACTATTCAGATGGGGACTTCCTTGTTTTCTGCGTGGTGGTACACACAACATTCTACAAAAATATTAGCGTTAAGGCTACAACTGTAATATTCTTTTAGATAAATCGTACAGTGTCCTATCGCTATTCTTATACGTACACTCGTACAGTGTTCTCTCACTATTCTTATACGTACACTCGTACAGTGATGTGTTCCCCGTTCTGCCCTGCCATGTCGGTGTCCCCCCATCGTACCCATGGGTATAAGGAACATCGTATATACGGAACAATTAGGCGAAGTCACAACATGTTCCATATAGCGAAAGTCCACTGTATCTAGATTGTGTTATCATTGTAACACCCATTGTCAGTTAGCGATATGGTGCTAACGGATAGCGGGTGTTAGAATCCATTCTAATTCTAGAACTAGTATAAGCGATGCCCGTATTGACCCCGGATATATGGGGGTCACCATGAGAACCCCCGTTGATTCATCGCAATAACATAACCACCTCGTGAGAGGGTGACACAGATTTGCGTTGACAGGTCTTGTTGTCACGGCTATGCATGCAGTTCTAGGCACTGCGCGGCAACAAATGCTGTCACAGCGCGTCAGACAGCGACGCGTCAGTCATCGTTATGTCGGCAGAATTAATTTATCGGCCATACATTCATTCTACGAGCGTCGAAAGATTGGATTAATCACGTCGTGTCAGTCGCATTGTGAGTTGTAACTGCGGCCTTCTGCTACGGTGAATGGTTGGCGGACGCTGGCAGCGAGCTGGTACGCTCACGGTCTGATTTCGATACGGCACATTCCTGGCAAATCGACGGAGCGTTTCTGTAGCAATTTTACCCAAGGGTGAATTTATGCGCTTGAAAAGTGATTGAAGCAAATTGGCGCGGTAATTGTCGCGGCGCGAACAGGTTATGCAATTATGATATTGAGCGCGGCATCTGTCGAGTGTTTCATCGAATAATTCTGAATTATAGAGCAATTAGTTTAAAACATCAGTTTCACGAAACAATTCTGACGTTTTGTTTTAAAACTGTCCAAATAGTATTGCGTAGTATTATGAATGTTAGAATTTACGAATGCACCAGGACGCCTGTGTAAAATCCGAAAGGAAGTTTGGTTGTTCATGAAATGATCACGATTAGAATTTGCGAACGCACCAGGACGTGTGTATAAATCCGAAAGGAAGTTTGGTTGTTCATGAAATGATCACGATTAGAATTTACGAACGCACCAGGACGCCTGTGTAAGATCCGAAAGGAAGTTTGGTTGTTCATGAAATGATCACAATTAGAATTTGCGAACGCACCAGGACGTGTGCATAAAATCCGAAAGGAAGTTTGGTTGTTCATGAAATGATCACGATTAGAATTTACGAACGCACCAGGACGCCTGCGTAAGATCCGAAAGGAAGTTTGGTTGTTCATGAAATGATCACGATTAGAATTTGCGAACGCACCAGGATGTGTGTATAAAATCCGAAAGGAAGTTTGGTTGTTCATGAAATGATCACGATTAGAATTTACGAACGCACCAGGACGCCTGCGTAAGATCCGAAAGGAAGTTTGGTTGTTCATGAAATGATCACGATTAGAATTTGCGAACACACCAGGACGTGTGTATAAAATCCGAAAGGAAGTTTGGTTGTTCATGAAATGATCACGATTAGAATTTACGAACGCACCAGGACGCCTGCGTAAGATCCGAAAGGAAGTTTGGTTGTTCATGAAATGATCACGATTAGAATTTGCGAACGCACCAGGATGTGTGTATAAAATCCGAAAGGAAGTTTGGTTGTTCATGAAATGATCACGATTAGAATTTACGACGCACCAGGACGCCTGCTTAAGATCCGCAAGGAAGTTTGGTTGTTCATGAAATGATCACGATTAGAATTTGCGAACGCACCAGGATGTGTGTATAAAATCCGAAAGGAAGTTTGGTTGTTCATGAAATGATCACGATTAGAATTTACGAACGCACCAGGACGCCTGCGTAAGATCCGAAAGGAAGTTTGGTTGTTCATGAAATGATCACGATTAGAATTTGCGAACGCACCAGGACGCCTGTGTAAGATCCGAAAGGAAGTTTGGTTGTTCATGAAATGATCACGATTAGAATTTACGAACGCACCAGGACGCCTGCGTAAGATCCGAAAGGAAGTTTGGTTGTTCATGAAATGATCACGATTAGAATTTACGAACGCACCAGGACGCCTGTGTAAGATCCGAAAGGAAGTTTGGTTGTTCATGAAATGATCACGATTAGAATTTACGAACGCACCAGGACGCCTGTGTAAGATCCGAAAGGAAGTTTGGTTGTTCATGAAATGATCACGATCAGACTCTCATAAATTATATTATTAATTATATATTTAGTTATTCACTTTTGTTTGTCTTTATCTAAAACTGTTACCTGTTCTGTACGTAAATGAAAGTTACGAATTAAGTTATGAATACATTTGACCTTATATTAGTTTGTTGTGTAGAAAACTCGTGCCGTTCCAAGTGCTTTTTGCTTTACCCTCAGCAATTATTGCGCGACAGTTTTTTATTGGTGCTCCACCATAAAGGCTCATCCGAAAACGGCATGACTCAAAATGGCTCATACGAAAAAGGCTCATTCAAAAATGACACACACTATAATGGCACAACTGAATTGATGATGAAAATTACACGTTTGAATATAAAATGTGACTCAAAAAGAAAGACATGTTGAAGAAAATGACACATTTGAATGTCGTGTTAGTAGGTTGATCACATGAAACAGACCTGGCTACATACATGTTGTGTCCCACAATTGTTCAGTTTAATCGCATCAAATAATAAAAAAATTATTGTTGCTGGTGGGTGTTCATGGTAAGATCTTAATTAAGTCCTTCCTGCCCTCCAATAAAAAACAAGATAAAACAATCTCATCACCGATTATAAGTGGATAAATAAAACTTAGATAAATCTTAAATATACCATGGATATATGTTACTGACAGGAAAGATGTATTAAAGGTCTGGGATGAGTATTTCAAGGAGGAATTAGAACTGCCAGGTGCAGTAGAAAGACAAGTGAAGCTGGGGGAGATTGGGGATGCTGAGGTAGAGAGAGCAATGTAGAGGATGAAGAGAGGACGAGAGACAGGCATTGATGAAATGTGAGTGGAGAGGCTGGTAATGGCTGAACATGTTGGGGTTAGGTGGACAAGGCGATTGTTAAATACCTGCATGAGAGAGGGGAAGATACCAGAGGAATGGCGGACGGGGTTGATAGTCACTGTATGGAAAAGAAAGGGAGCTGTTCACGACCGTGGACAATACCAAGGTATCACGTTGCTGAGTCACGGTCTGAAGATGTTAGAGAGGATTCTGGATGGAAGGATAAGGAGGATAGTGGAGTGTGAAATGGGAGAAGAACAACAAGGTTTCAGAAGATGGAGAGGTACGGCGGATGGTATGTCCACTCTGAGACAACTGGTGGAAAAGAAACTGGAAGGACAGGAGAATATGGCTCTGGGATTCATATACCTTGAACAGGTATACGACACAGTTCCGAGATATATGGCCACGGTCACGTTGAGGTGGATGGGTGTCCCAGAGGCGGAGGTGAGGATGGTCGAAGGCACATATGAAGGTAGAGTAGTGTGCGGACTGGGAATACCGGAGCAATTCAGGGTGGAAGGGGAGTGCCCTAAGTCCACTGTTATTCATTGCAGTAGTGGAGGTGATCAGCAGGAAGTGAGTACAAGGGACGTTCTCCGCAAGTTGCTATATGCCGATGACCTGGCAGTAGTAGTGGACAGTGAGGCAGACCTTCAAGAGCAGTTGGTAGACTGGAAGGAGATTTAGCAAACGTGGACTGAATGTAAGTAAGAAGACGGAGGTGCTTTGGGTCGGGCAGCAGAAAAAATATCTTGACATAAGACTGGATGGGAAGAAACTGAACCAACGAAACAGCTTTGTATATCTGGGTGGAGCGGTTTGCGGGGACGGCAGCACGGAGACGGACATTTGCAGGAAAGTACAAGCTGGGGCGAGTGCGTGGAGGAAAATGGAAGGGGTGATGGGAGCTAGACACATATCTCGAAAGCTAAAAGGAAAGGTTCTTAACTCATGCATAACACCAGCATAGCTACACGGCCTAGAGACCATGGCGATGACAGAAAACAACAAGAGAGACTGCAAGTGAGAACCGAGAATAGCTGGGTGAGAAGAATTGCGGGAGTGAAAAGATTCGACAAACGAAGAATGGAGGCGTTGAGGGAGGAAGTTGGTGTGAGAGGAGCCGGTTAAGGTGGACTGGACATGTCGAACAAATGGAACGGGACCGGTTGACGAAGAGAGCGGACACGCTTGGAGTTGAGGGTAGAAGGAGATGAGGAAGACCGAGACTGAGATAGGATGACTGCGTGAAGAGAGATTTAGTGGGAGTGAGAGGGAATGGAGAATGAGGCCGAGGGATAGAGGGGAGTGGAGACGATTGGTGGAGAAGGTAGTAAAACGGGACTAGTCATGAAGAAGAAGGGGAAACATAAATTGACGACCGGTGTCGGTGCCAGCCTCACCCGGGACTACAGGGCAAGAAGGAGAACAACGACAAATGTGCCATAATTATGTGGGGAGACCTTTTCGTTCACACAACTCTTCCACTGTATAAAATTGTGTATCAACAAACAAACACTAATGTAACATCTGCTTTATCAACTGATCCTCGAGAGACAGCCGCGACAGCCGCGACAGTCGTGACAGTCACGTCAGTCGCGACAGTCGCGACAGTCACGTCAGCACTGGTAGTTTATATGTAGACGGATTAGCACAACGGAGAGATCGACGCTTCCCATAATAAATGACACCTTGCTGTCGTCGACACTGCTCGGCCCGAGTGTAATAGAACAATGGACGCAGCCGCCCGTTCCATTACTTGCTGAGCTACACATTAGTCATGGGTGTCAACATTACCGCTTTCGGACGGGAAATACCGGTTTTTTGTCTGGGTTCCACTTTCTTGCTTTTTGGGTGCAATGTCCCGCTTTTTTTGTAATTTTAAAAACAAACACAATTTACGGTAAAATCGTTCTATTTGTTGCACACCAGGCGATTATAGACACATGCTATTTCTCTGGTCTCAAGTGATTTAACTTTTTCTCGCGCGTGCCTTCACCACGAACGAGAACGGCACATCAACATGGTGATACGTAACACAGGACGGTAAAAACGACGATAGTTGATTGGCGGATGATGTTTCGCGCTTATCATTAACACTTTCCCTCTTTTTCATGTGAACATTCGCACTTTTCGTGAGAACTTCCCGCTTTTTCTTGAGCATATGTTGACAACTGTAGGTGTAATTCATATAGGTATTACCATCACAGGATCAACAGGTATAGGTATTGGTATATAGGTATAGGTATTGCCATCCCATGGTCAACAGGTATAGGTATTTGTATATAGGTATTAGTGCCCTGCGCGGGCCGGGCTTTTGGTCCAAGCCGGGCCGGGCCTCTACATAATTCCGCGGGCCGGGCCGGGCCGGGCCGGGCCTGGGCCTACATACTGCGGGCCCGAGCCGGGCCTGGGCTGAAAACAATTTAAACACGTCGGGCTTGGGCCGGGCCTGGACCTAGTGTGAGCGGGCCGGGCCGGGCCGGGCCTGGGCTGGGCCTGGACATAATAAAAATATTCATAAAAAACACCGATTATTACTTTATTTTTTAATAAAACCTGATTATAAATTGTAATTCCGGTTAATGAATGCTTAAAATTATTTCTTTAGTATTATATATAGTTGCAAATTGAGACCTTGCATGGAATCTAATGGCCCCATAAGTTCACTTGGCTGGAAGTATTAAAATTACAAATATTTGCTGAGGCAATCAAGCCATGATTAACCATCAACTTATCACCCTTTGGACATTCTATTCTTCCCTCCAAACATTGCCAACCTGAATGACCTGCCCACTGCCAAGTGCCCACTAGGCCACTAGCCTACTACCCAGTACCCAACCCAGTTGGTAATTGGTATTTCTCACCAGTCTTAATTCATTCACACTTGTACTAATTCACACATGTCTGAATCTGTCTGTCTCAGGCTAGTGACTGCAGGCCTGCTGGAAATGCCACTGGGTGTTGGTGCCAGTGGGTGACATTTAATTGAAATATCATATTAAATGATGTTAACTAAGTTGACCTAATTCAATTAACAATATAAATTGGGGTTATGGCTTGCATAAGGGTTAAGTCAGGGTTAGATAAACAAATCTCGTACCCTAACCATAAGCCAATACATTAAAGCCAAATATAACAAATCTTATCATATTTAATAGTAATGACACTAAGAAGTTTTTATTTATTTTTCTTCAGGATATTCGTCCGTTTGAAGAAGTTGGTGGTGCTGGATTTTTAGAACTCATCCAACACACTATGGACACATAAACTGTTTTACAGTTTATTTGTTTTTCGTCTTTGTTATAAGATTATAGGTTTATCTTCTCTAAACTTAGCGGGCCGCGGGCTTGCGGGCTGCGGGCTTACCCATCTTTGGCCCCCGGGTATGGGCCGGGCCTGGGCCTGAAACTTGCGGGCCGGGCCGGGCCGGGCCTGGGCCAAACATTCACGGTCTGGTTCGGGCCTGGGCCGGGCCTGGGCCTAAATTCTAGTTTACGGGCCTGGGCCGGGCCGGGCTTAAAAAATTATTGCGGGCCTGGGCTCTAACTGCTAATTGCGGGCCGGGCTTGGGATCAAATTCTAGGCCCGCGCAGGGCACTAATAGGTATAGGTATTGCCATCCCAGGATCAACAGGTATTTGTATATAGGTATAGGTATTGCCATCCCAGGGTCAACAGGTATAGGTATTGCCATCCCTGGATCAACAGGTATAGGTATTGGTATATAGGTATAGGTATTGCCATTCCAGGGACAACAGTTGGTTCTGTGCTGGTTCAGTGTCGGGTTAAATTCAACGATTATTATTGGTTTACTGTTACGGAGCTAGTTGGGTTTTTTATCATACAAATTCCCCGATCCTCATTTGACGATCTGATGCAAGGTTAATCCTAATTAACAATGTAATATTTCATGTTTTTTCTTTATTGCTGTAATATATTCGCCGTCAGAAATTGCACAAAACGGGAAGTTGATATCCCAGTTAATCATCATATGAATAACGTTATTTTTTTCAGTTTCAAAGGAGAATATTATTTATTGATCAGTCCTTTATTGTCGTACAGTCGTCTCTACATACGTCGTCAAACTGGAAGATTTTATTTCATCACCAAACGTATATTCGAAAATATTAAGATATGAAAGATTACGATACTAACCAACTGATATGTAATAAATTCAATGTCGCAATGATCCTTAAAGCAGTCGTTAGTTTAGCCGCTTACACCGCTGACAACGACGAGTGGGTTTTAGTTTAGCCGCTTACACCGCTGACAACGACGAGTGGATGTTAGTTTTTCTACAAGTTAATAAGTTCCGAATATGAAAGAGTTGAAAAAGGGTTAAAGTCTAATTTTTAAAGGCGGGATACATTTTGTGCTTGCGTTTCGAAAAAATCGAAACGGGCTACATGTATGGAACTTATCGTGCCCATAAAGAAATCACAACAACGCACCCACTGGTCGCTGCGGAGACTGGGGCAGAGTTATACATTTGTTCGGGTGGATCTACCAGGGATGCTAATAACATCACTACTGCTTCACATAGATTTTATTTCAGATGAGCCATAAGCCCCCTAATAAGACTTTATATATGTGGACAATTCGTTAACTGAACAAACGTCAAGCATCGATCACAGGTCCACATACCCAGGTCCACGTACACCCAGGTCCACGTACACCTAGGTCCACGTACACCCAGGTCCACGTACACCCAGGCCCACGTACACCCAAGTCCACGTACACCCAGTTCCACGTACACCCAGGTCCACGTACACCCAGGTACACGTACACCCAGGTACACGTACACCCAGGTCCACTTACACCAGGTCCATGTACACCCAGGTCCACGTACACCCAGGTCCACATACACCCACGTCCACATACACCCACGTCCATATATACCCACGTTCACACATACACCCACGTCCACGTACACCCACGCCCACATACGCCCACGTCCACATACACCCACGCCCACATACACCCACGTTCACACATACACCCACGTCCACATACACCTACGCCCACATACACCCACGTTCACACATACACCCACGTCCACATACACCCACGCCCACATACACCCACGTCCGCATACACCCACGTCCGCGTACACCCACGTCCACGTACAACCACGTCCACATACACCCACGCCCACATACACCCACGTTCACACATACACCCACGTCCACGTACACCCACGCCCACATACACCCACGTCCACATACACCCACGTCCACATACACCCAGGTCCATATATACCCACGTCCACATACACCCACGCCCACATACACCCACGTCCACATACACCCACGTCCACATACACCCACGTCCATATATACCAACGTTCACATACACCCACGTCCACATACACCCACGTCCACATACACCCAGGTCCATATATACCCACGTCCACATACACCCACGCCCACATACACCCACGTCCACATACACTCACGTCCACATACACCCACGTCAACATACACCCACGCCCACATACACCCACGTCCACATACACCCACGTCTACATACACCCAGGTCCACATACACCCAGGTACACATACACCAAGGTCCACATACACCCAGGTCCACATACACCAAGGTCCACATACACCCAGGTCCACACACACCCACACCCAGGTCCATATATACCCACGCCCACATACACCCACGTCCGCATACACCCACGTCCACAACTCCACATACACCAACGTTCACACATACACCCACGCCCGGATACACCCACGTCCACATACACCCACGTCTACATGCACCCATGTCCACATACACCCACGCCCACATACACCCACGCCCACATACACCCACGTCCACATACACCCACGCCCACATACACCCACGTCCACATACACCCACGTCCACATACACCCACGTCCACATACACCCATGTTCACATACACCCACGCCCGCATACACCCACATCCACATGCACCCACGTTCACGTACACCCACTTCCACGTACACCTACGTCTACATACACCCACGTACACCCACGTACACCCACGTCCACGTACACCCACGTCCACATACATCCACGTCCACATACACCCACGTCCACGTATATCCACGTCCACGTCCACCCACGTCCACGTCCACGTCCACCAACGTCCACGTATACCCACGTCCACGTACACCCACGTCTACGTACACCCACGTCCACGTACACCCACGTCCACGTACACACACGTCCACGTACATCCACGTCCACGTACACCCACGTCCACGTACATCCACGTCCACGTACACCCACGTCCACGTACACCCACGTCCACGTACACCCACGTCCACATACATCCACGTCCACGTACACCCACGTCCACGTACACCCACGTCCACGTACATCCACGTCCACGTACACCCACGTCCACGTACATCCACGTCCACGTACACCCACGTCCACATACATCCACGTCCACGTACACCCACGTCCTCATACACCCACGTTCACGTACACCCACGTCCACATACATCCACGTCCACGTACACCCACGTCCACATACACCCACGTCCACGTACACCCACGTCCGCGTACACCCACGTCCACATACATCCACGTCCATGTACACCCACGTCCACCCACATACACGTATACACACGTCCACGTACACACACGTACACGTACACGTACACCCACGTCCACGTACACGTACACCCACGTCCACGTACACCCACGTCCACGTACACCCCGGTGCACGTACACCCCGGTGCACATCCTTCCGTCGACCCCGGCGGTCTCGCGGCGCTCCACCATAAAGGCACATCCCAAAATGACACGACCCATGGGTTCGTGCCATTTTCGACTGTGTCTTTATGTAGGGCAACCGTTCCAGCCGACTGACAGCCAGGCCGAGGTATTCACAAGATCTACGCCGCCATCTTCGTCTTCTCACCTCTCAATTCAAATCATTCTCCATTCGTTCGATAGAAAAATATCATTATATATCAGTGCCATGCTTGTCCGTGATAGTTTTTATATAAGAACCACAATAGAAATAAATGATGTCACTTTCTAGTGTCATCCTGTCACTTTCTACTGTCATCCTGTCACTTTCTAGTGTCATCCTGTCACTGTCTAGTATCATCCTGTCACTTTCTAGTGTCATCCTGTTGTTGTAATGTACTTTTTATTCACACTTGATATATATATATATACATGTAACATTTTTATATTGAATAAATCAAATCATAGCAGTGAATTTTAAAAGTGTAATGACTCATTTTTGGACAATCTAAACACAAGAATGCAAACTTTATTTGTTAGATCAACACAAGTTCTTCTATATTTGAATTTGTTCCATGTTGCTGTTTTATTTTTATATTCCGGTGCCATTAAACAGTGATTTAGCCTTGCTGTCCCCTCCCGTCTGCCCGGCCTTGCGCCCTCCCACCTCCCTCCCGCCCCAGACCTTCCTCCTAGTCACTGTTTCAACAGACGCATAACGTGAGCATTCACCAGCCACCCAGACCGCCTTCGGCCGGCGAACTTCACGGAGAACGCGCCACATTATCCAATTCCCGACGCGTCCATTAATTCATCACATTTCAGCGTCGAGAGAGACCCGCAACACATTACTGCGACAGTTGTAGATGGGCATCTGTCGGCCGAGCGCTTTGATACATCCACAGCGACAGCGATGTCTCGCCGAGATCTCTATCCGTGACAGCCGCACGACTCCGGCGTCGGGCCGATCCGATTGCCTCAATAGGAGTATTTAGCGACGTTCTCCGGTACCGGGTTTTTTTTTGGTAAAATCCTGAAGCCGGTTCGGCTATTATCGCGTGGCAGCTGCTGGAATGGATGTCGCGGATGAAACCGATGATACGTCCACTTGGCAGTGCGATGAATTAGTTCTTGCCCACTGGTCCGCAACCAACGACGGGTGTGCAGGAGTCGTAAAGCGGAAGGGGGCGTCCAATGCAGTCGGTTCAAAATCTTAATTTGATAATACGTGGTTAGTTGGTTGAGATTTCTAAGCCTTTCTGCCGGCTCACCGGGTTATATAAACACACACACGTAGTTATGGATGCACGATTTCGCACGTGTGGGGACGCATACGCACACGCTATAAATGCATATTCCTTCTTGCAGGCGCTTTTTGTTCTAACGAAAAAACAAACCTGTGCTACGCATTTATCCATGGCTACGCACTAAGCATACGCTTTATTTACAAAGACCAAAAACAACATTATACTACATATGTAGGCAGTGCGGCGGCCAGAGCGCTGGGGGTCAACCGGAGTATACGCGTCAACAAATTGCCACTTCGAAACTTGGGCAATACCTTTCACCCATCTCTCGCCCGTGTACGGATATAACCACTCACAGACAGACATAACCCTACACGGACAAAACCCCTCACATTTGTTCTTTGTGTGAACATTACTATTGTACTGGTATGAGTTAGTTGTGATCGCATTTTGTGAGTATATAATTTCTTTGAATTTTGAAATGGCTTAGTATATTCGAGTTAATGTTTTCGTGAGACTAATTAGGATACATGTTTGAATTTAGCATAGGTGAGTTCATATTTGGGAAGTTACAGTAGCTTAGGAGGTTGCAAGTACATTTTAAAATAAGTATACTTGTTTGAAATGGCTTCTATAAGTCGATTTGAGTCAATGTTTGAGACTTAATTAGAATAGTATTTGTAACATGAAACTATAAAATGTGAAATCAAATCCTTTCAATGTCATATACCTGTGTAGATCTAATTGAGGGTTGTTGCCCTACTTCTAGGGTTATGTTCTGACGGGGTATTTCCAGAGGGGTTATGTCTGTGAGGGGGTATATTGTGAGGGGTTATACCGCGAAGGGTGATGTTCTACAATGCACTTTGCCCGTGTCTTTCGAAAGAGGGAAGTAAACTATCCCAGTCGGTAAATATGTAACCTGCTGTGTACTGACCTCTCTCAAACTACATACATGGCGCGGCACGGCTAGTTTATGTATCAATATTATATATATATATATATATATATATATATATATATATATATATATATATAATAATATATATATATATATATATATATATATATATATATATATATATATATTATATATATATATATATATATATATATATATATATATATATATATGTATATATATATATATATATATATATATATATATATATATATATATATATATATATATATATATATATATATATATATATATATATATATATATATATATATATATATATGTATATATATATATATGTATATATATATATATATATATATATATATATATATATATATATATATATATATATTGAGCTGGCTGATATTCTACTCTCTGAGGCACCTAGCATGAGAGCTACCAGATCTTCAATGAGTGGACATCGATATTGTGTATGTATTCCTAGGTCAAAAACATCTCAACTCATATACACCTAGGACGAGTCGACTGTGGAACTCCCTCCCAGCGTCCGCTTTCCCTGCCTCTCCAAACATCACTGCATTCAAGACAGGTGTGAATGCTTTTCTTATGGATCAGATGTTTTAAATCATGTGGATCTTAATCAGATCAAATGTGACTGTTTTCATCTTCTGGTGGTCATGGTGTTGAGTGTAGGTTAATGCCTGGTTAGGAGATGGTGACCTGCGAATTAACAGCCTACGGGGCCCGAGCCTATAAAGTGTGGGTGAACGGCACGCCTAGTCACGTGATGTGTAGGGCCTAGCGTTATTTCCTTGTTACCATGACCACCAGATAAATCATGTTTTTTTGGTTTTTTATTTTTCATTCTTTTGTTGTATATAATTTTTATCGATCCATCCTCGCTTTTAGTGCAATGTTGCTATGGTTATGCTTTGGGCCACTTTTCATCTTTTGATGGTATCACCAGGCCCCTGAATTTCAGTATAAAAATATACACACACATGCACACACACACACGCACACGCACACACACATGCACACAAACATACACTCACGCGTGCGCGCGCGCACACACACACACACACACACACACACACACACACACACACACAAACACACGTGTTCAACACATAGATCGAGTTTACTATGAATTTTACTTGTTTTTAAAAAAAAAATAACATTTTTTTTTACACATTGTGACAAAGACGGCAACAAGAGACTGTGACCACACATACTACAAGTGTCCAGTCCATGAGTCGTGGGCCGAGATTTGTAGCGGCGTCGGTGGCGGCGTCGGTGGTGGGAGGAGACCACGAGCATTGACAACGGCTTGACGTCCGGGTAGGGGCGACAACGAGTCACTTCGGGGCGACGAAGCGAATAGGTTGCACGCGGACGAATCCAATTGCGCCGTTCGCTCTCCGCAGCGCGGCTGGGTCGTAATCTGCTGAGCGCTTGAACCAATAACAAGAGCGCGGCCATTGTCGCCGTCTTCAACGCCTCAATTAAAGCTCTAATGCGATTGCGCCCGCTCTAAGTGAATAAGTAAGCTCGCGCGTGACGCCGCGTCATCATCACCGACGCCGTTCCTCGGACTCCCGGACACACTCTCGAAGCAAGGACGGTATCCTCTTAATCACTTAGACTCCTCGGCGCTGGAGACGCGGCCGCTGCAGGACGCCGCAGCATCGATCGCACGGCAAGTGTACACCACTTCGCTAACAGGCAAATTAGCGGATTTAAGTCGGATACTGGCGGAGTTAATGGAGAGGCGGTTTCGCAGGCTCGCCCGCCTGAGTGTCAGCGCTTAGCTCGGATAGTTGATTGCGTTGTTTGATTACGGTACTGCCGCGCAATGGAGGCGCTAGCCAACATGAACTCTGTCCTGCACGCCAGAGGCGCCCACAGGCCCACCTACCTGGCCGAGATGTCGGCCGCGTCGCCGCTCAACCTGCGCTGTCTGCCCGTCAATTTCGCCCGCGCCGTGCCCGATTCGCCGACGGCCGCGATGAGACTCGCCGGGTGTCGGGACGGCGCGCCCGGCGAAGTCTCCGCGGACACCGGCAAGCGACGTGGGGTGGAGAACGCTACCTCGGGTCGCTACCCGGAGCCGCGGGGCGCGGCGAGCAGCAGCGAGGACGACAGCAGCAGCTGCACGTCGAAGACCGATTTGGAGAGACTGGGAGACGACGACGGAAGTAACAGATCCGGCGGCAAGTCGAAGGACAAGAGGTGGGGCAGACTGTGCATCAACGCCCGCGAGAGACGACGCATGCACGACCTGAACGACGCGCTCGACGAACTGCGCTCCGTCATCCCGTACGCCCACAGCCCGTCCGTGCGCAAGCTGTCGAAGATCGCCACCCTGCTGCTTGCCAAGAACTATATCCTCATGCAGGCGAACGCCCTCGAGGAGATGCGACGTCTCGTCGCCTTCGTCAACCCGTCTGCGTCCGTGGCTCCTCCGCCCCCGCGGGCCCCCTCCGCTGTCTACGACGCCTTCCCCACGTACGTACCCGCGTCCCGGGTGACGCCCCATCCCGTCGCTGCCCTCCTCGATCGCCGCTCTCCTGGCTACTCCCCGGCACCTCGCTCCCCCAACCGCAAGAGCTGGGTCAGGGAGAAGTCATGAAGTGACTTCAGAAAGGTGCGTGGTGCGCTCAAGCAAACGGACACGGACGTAGCATTGTCCTTCCGGGGGGCGGTCGAGTATTTATTTGACGCAGGTTTACAACTAAGGGTCAAACCTTGACACCGTAGACTATAAGATATTGAATACTAATAGCATGACATTTTCTCTAAATTAAGAAAACGTTCTGGTGCACAGAAAGTCGTTTTGTTGCTGCTACAGACAGTTGTTAAACGCCGCATGATATATAGTGGTATGCAAAACGTCCGTGTGTTAAACTGTATTATACGTGGTGCTGGGATAGTTAATCCTTTATTGGGTTATCTTCCGAACGCCCACGTCGTCCTAATGCCTGGCTGACTTATTTATTCCCACCACGGCCAACACGCACGGCGCGTCTTTTTTCGACAGAAATTCGACTCTTGCATTCGGTCGAAACTCTTGGCACGAAATCACCGACAGCGACCGTATTGTTGCCGCCTAGCGCACAAAACTCATTGAGCGTTGAACAAACCGGCATCGCGTTCACCTGACAACGTTACTGCGTTGACTGCACTCGACGACTTCGTCGCTGTAAGCGTTGCAAGTGAACAACGCTCTGTGCCGGGCCGGGCCGCGCACGCAGGGACGTTTTGTAAAAACGAAATACCGCGACGCAGTGGTGTCACTTTCTGGACGCCGCCCAAACAACGAGTATCTCGTTGAATGTTATTGTATGGCCGATCCAAGGAATGTCACTCGTTGTATTCACGGCATGCGTGTACATTTGTTATACATAAATGTGTTTTGTATGAAATCTGCTTTGTTTTGTGTTACTCGACTATCATCACAAGTTCGTGTTGTACTTTAAAGCTCCCTCCTCAGTTAATTGAACCCGTCATGTTGTACTTAAAGCTCCCTCCTCAGTTAATTGAACCCGTCATGTTGTACTTAAAGCTCCCTCCTCAGTTAATTGAGCCCATCATGTTGTACTTAAAACTCCCTCCTCAATTAACTGAGCCCATCGTGTTGTACTTAAAGCTCCCTCCTCGGTTAATTTCGCCCATCGCCAATAATCGTAATAACAACTGTGAACATTCTTGATTTATTCAATAACTACGTTTATTCATGTTGAAATGAGCGAGCTTTGTGGTTGTTTTTACTGAAACACAAGTAATTTATTGTCAATACTTTAGAAAAAACGTCGCATGTCCGATATATCTGTAGTCACGGTCTTTGTACCGGGTAACGAAACCGGGTGACATGACACAGTGAACGTTTGTATAGTGAACAACAGCAACACTGAGGTAACAGTTATATATGTTACATACTCGTGTATATGTATACGAAACAAGGAATGTTCAATGTACGTTCAATTACGATTTGTTGGAAGAAGACGTGAGTGAAAATGTTCATCAGACTGGATGGTTCAAATGAGTAATATTTTTTACTTATTTCACAGTCAGTTTACCCTTTTCTTCTTTTTTTAAGAAGACGTGCCCGTTGCACATATTTACGCGTTCATTGTTCAAAACTGCCCCCGCAAATAACTATTGCATGTCTCGTTTTAGAATCATTTCGCGAACAATCAAACCTACCTAGTGTTGTTGTTTTACCAAGTGTTGTCGTTTTACATAATTTTGTTGTTTTGCCTAGTGTTGTTGTTTTACCTAGTGTTTTTGTTTTACCCAATTTTGTTGTTTTACCTATTTTTCTTACAAAGTGTTGTTGTTTTACCTAGTGTTGTTGTTTTACACAGTGTTGTCGTTTTACCTAATTTTGTTGTTTTACCCAGTGTTGTTGTTTTACCTAGTGTTGTTGTTTTACCAAGGGTTGTGTTATGTGTTATTTAGTTTTGGTGAAATCATCGAACAAACAAATAATTTTTTAATTTGTTCGATCAAAATTCGTCCAAATAGAACTAAAATGGTCAAGCCCTATTTTGCCCTTATCATATCTTCCCCGTATAAACATACGTCATGAAGATGTTTCATCAAACAGTTTACCTTCACCGGTTGTCTAACAATGTTCAACACGTTGACAAATATTAACTAGATTTGTCATATGATATATCAACCCGTGGACAAACTGCCATCTGGTTAGTAATCCCCGGGCAATGTTTGAACCAACCGCAAGGATAGTGTTGAGGCCCAGGCTGCGTCCGTCTGCATCCACTGGAGTGTAGAGTCTTTGCAGATACCATCAACCCTTACCTATCTAATTTCACACAAATAAGAGTGCACCACGGTCGAGCTCAAGTGCACTAAATAATTATTAGCTGTATATCCAACAATTGATCTAGCTGTGGTCGGCAAGTATGCTAATTGGTGACCACTACAGGTGCAGTGGCCGGACTTGTATCGACAGGTCACCGGGTCAAACACACACCCCGCCAATTACACAATAGCAAACTATTCGCGAGACGGCTTCAACGAAGAAACATCTGGTCGTGCCGATACCATACGGGCAGGCGGGCAGGCGGGCAGGCGGGCATGCGGGCAGTCTCAAGTACAAGCAATTACTTTCTGATATAGTAGATGGTCTTATCATTTTATAACTCCATTTTATTACTTCCTGTCTTAAGTCTTTTGTGAATACTCTGAACACGCCTACAACCAACCGATGGTTTTAAGGCCATACGTTATGGCCAATGTGGGAACTATTTTATATCTCTAACCGCTGTTGTTTTGAATAACAAGGCCACACGAAAGTGCACCACAATTATTCGAAATAGGGGGGGCCTACGACTTTAAACCATCATTTTACTCATAGTATTACACAAACCATATCTCCACAGTTGTTCCATAATGTTCCGTGTGAGTCTACCTAATCAATCAACATTGTATTTCCAAGAACGGTGCAAATTCCATAATAATAAATGTAGAATACACTTGGCTGTTTTTTTACATTTCATACGTTATTTTTTCACTTAATGATCGGGTAGGAATTGTCATGTTTCCCCGTTTTGGGGAACTATTGTTGATTAATATATACATATAAAATTAGAATTCAGCTGATCTTGAAGAAATGTGTAATTTTCGAGTGACTCCACTCGAGATTCTCAGTGAATCAAAAGTGTTACCCCATCTAGTGGGTATTGCAGTGACGGATCTACGGAGCAGGGTTGGGTTCAGTTACCAGGATCAATTACAATTACAAGGCCTGATTTTTTTTCCAATTACAATTACGGTTCATTTGACATATTCAACTACGATTACAATTATATGGCTCTCTAAAAATTCAAATACAATCGAAATTGTTGGTATGAAATGTAAATAGGTTCATCTTCTTTTGCTTGCAATATGAGTAAATCAGTTGAAATAAAAACAAATATGATCAAATTCACTTTCAATGTATTCAAACATTTCATATAATGATTGCATTCGTATACACTTATATACCAATTTTCAGAGGCCATGCATATGATTTTTTCATTATTAAAACATTTCATACTATTGATTATAGGTCCATGTACAAACAAATTCAAAAATTCACAGACATTTATTAATTTAATAAAAATGTAATTATTATATTGTTCTATTGTTTATTTGAGGTGACTGTTGCACCTGAGATACATCAGCTGCTCGAATCTTGTCTCAGGTAGTCGCCACCTGTCTGATTTGAACACTATTTTATATCTACTATCCTGTAATCAGGATACATTGCTTTTGTTCAAAGAATAGTGCAGAGCTGAGTGGCTTCAATTTGGGCTTCTCTTAGTCAATGAAGCATCAAAAGACCAAGATCTAAAAGATGAGCATTCTATTTCAATTGCCAATTAGTATAAGCCACGAAGTGACAGCCTGCTGAGTGACAGCCTGCTGAGTGACAGCCTGCTGAGTTACAGCCTGCTGAGTGGCAGGCTTGCTGAGCGGCTTCTAAGTGAAATCTTAATTTCTTCTGTTGAACTGATTCTCAGGCTAAAACTATTTCTTCAATATAACCAGTTAACTTTCCAATATATTTGCTAAGATACTACTATCTTTGACAATATATAATTCACAATGAACATGATAACAACTCAATACAAAATATACATGCTCGACAGGCTTAAACATTATTAGGACATTTTTGAGAAATTATATTAAAATTATATTGAGAAATTATGTTTAAACATTAGGTTGAAAATTTATTTTGAGAAAGTATGTCATAATTGAATAATAATTGAAAGTTCCAGTTACAATTACAACTACGCAGGTATAAGAAATATCAATTACAATTACGCCGATGTAAGAAATTTCAATGACAATTACACCGTAATTGCAATTAATTACATGATTACAATTATAACTGAACCCAACCCTGCTGCAGAGGTCTGTTCTGGTGTCAGTCCCGGGGGTCAGACCCGGGGGTTAGTCCCAGGGTCAGTCCCGGGGGTCAGTCCCAGGGGTCAGTGTGCCTACATAATAAACCAGTGTTTTATTATCGTCCTTGTTAGATACACCAAAACGAATGTGGAACTGAACTTTTTCAAAATTACTACATCAACCAAAACTTTTCGTTGCTAGGATTATTCCGGTTACATCCAACCATCTGCTTAACACATATATTTCGCTTCGATTCTTCGAATCGCAAATGCAAACAAATATATATATCATTTCAAAACAATGCAATACATCATAATATCCTTGATACTTTGAATACATACGTGTTAGCCCGCAACATACGTGTACATCGGCAAAACATAGTTCATTTGACGAAACACCGAAATCCACTCGTGTCGTTTTTGCAGTTACATGCCGAAATTACGGTAACGGAATATTTAGTTTTCACACGTGGTCGTTTTATTAAAGTTCCCACAATGTGTTTGAACTCTGTAACACGAATGCACACGTCAACATATTCTGATGTACAATTGTTGATTTGTGTATAATTTTGTTATGTGAAACATATTTGTCCTTGCTCATTAATCATCAAAATGTTCAAACAAAATATTACAATTCTAATAACGTAAACATGTTATATGTATACATGTTGTAATTGTTGTAATACATGTTGTGATTGTTGTAATACATGTTGTGATTGTTGTAATACATGTTGTGATGGTTGTAATACATGTTGTGATTGTTGTAATTAGGTGTATCCAAACAATGTACGCTGCACAAGATTAACTGATCCGCAGGCTACGCACGCTACATGATTGTACACAGTTTGTATTTTCTTGCGACAATGCTGTTGAACGCACGCGTGTTCACTGGTGTACATATGCATATACACTGATGTACATATGCATGTACACTGATGTAAATATGCATGTACATTTGATATATTTGTGACAGACGCCGCCGTTGACCATCAAGTGTTCCGGGCGCAGAGGACACCGACATAACACACCCTTACTCACCACAAACCATGTTTAAGATATGTTTGTAACACTCGCCATAATGTCCTGTGTAACCAGTCGCATGATAACACATTGAGACAATGCTTATTTTAAGGACCGTTCAAAATTTTGGTTGACAAAATATTATATTTATTCCTTAATTCGTGAAAATGGGTCTGCTTTATTTGACCGATTTAGCCATTCAGTGTGATCGCGTGACACTCCCGCAAAGCTTCTGCGGTTTAAGTTCAAGGTTCTTACATGAAACATATTCTCACTTTGTAAAGAAGTTAATTACCCACGAAAGTGCGATGAATCTAGGCCAATTACGCTCGTTTGGGACACCTGGAGTGTAATAAAAAGGGGAGGCAAACATATTTTTTTCGACGTAAGAACATTTAGAATAAAACTAAATTATTCCCGAGATGCTAACGTGTGGCATTGTGGGTTGTGGACAACATCGACAACAGGCACCTCCTCGATGTTTGGGATCAAAGGTAAATCTTTCCCAGTTTCGTAATGTCGGGAAGGTTAATAAAAGTTAAAAACACATACCCAACCTTTATTTGAAAAGCATTCTTAAGTATCATATCCTAGTTACTAACGATAATACAATTACATATAATGCATGTGTCGTGTGGCAACGTTTCTCTGCGGCACAACATTCGCTTCGGCGGAATTATGCCGCTTTTTAAAACTTTGATAACACATTTATTGGTGGAAGTAACTGAATTTGTGCATTTACTGATATATTGGTCATACTGTCATAGGTAACATATATATATATATATATATATATATATATATATATATATATATATATATATATATATATATATATATATATATATATATATATATATATATATATATATATATATGTATAAATATATATATACATATATACATATATATATACATATATATATATATATATATATATATATATATATATATATATATATATATACATATATACATATATATATATATATACATATATATATATATATATATATATATATATATATATATATATATATATATATATATATATATATATATATATATATATATATATATATATATATATATATATATATATATATATATATATATATATATATATATATATATATATATATATATAGATAGATAGATAGATAGATAGATAGACAACACGGAAGTATGTTTATGCTAGCTATTGCTAATTCTTGATAGAACCCATGATGCAACACGGTCTTTTCAAATGGTTGCATTATTCTTCGGAATAGATTTAACAAGATTTTCACCCAAAGCAACAAGGTCCAGATGGCAAGTGGACAACGAAGCCATTGGCTTATCGAGATTCCAACAAATGTTAATTTATGTAGAGCCGGCCTTTGTCATATACATGTCAATTTAATGTTAAGCTTATTCACAGTGCTAGCATTAATACAATCAGTTGCTAATTTGTTTCATTCATTTATCGTCCACTGTCAGAATGTGTTCTTTCTCATATCTAACCTGTCCTGTTCCTTAACTAATCCTACTTCATGCTTTATGGTTCAAGTATTAGTATCAGTAGGATTAATGCATGCACAGAAAATAACGTCCACATTAGACAACGTCATGCAGTTCAATAGAAAATATCGTGTAGTGTATCAGTGACAAAATAACCGCCCAATTTATTCCGGCTTCACGGCGAACAAATGTATTCCGGCGGCAAGCCCACGGTGACGAATATACGAGACAGGTGACTGCGGGGAACTCCCGTCCTGTCATATTTCAAGGAATCTTCTCCGTTCCACGTATCGATACTCGATGTTCACAAAGACACAACCACAACATTATTTTTTATTTAAGATATTATAGACGTAAGTGCCGCGTTTCTATTTGTCACATAGCCATAGGAGTTGTTTGCAAATCATACGAATTAGCCACTCATTTTAGCTACCAAAAGACATAGAAAATGCTATCCCGGCTGTTTGAATTAGGTTTGTGTGGGGCCAGTGAACCTTTCTCAGATTCTCTCTGATTGCAGAGTTTCTCGCCTTGCTCACGTGCAAAATATAATGTTCCTTCGCGTCAGTTTTGTTTAAAGATTCGCTAAACGCGGCTTTGAAAACACGGTCACTCGGTACAAACGGAGTAGTCAATTCATCGAGTAATTCGTCTCTGCGAACTAGGAGATACATATTGTTTTATTGTTTCTATCGTGGTCATGTCTTGCCGAAATAACACACACGGCACATGTTAGAGTAATCAACACACTGCGTTTTGTGAGTATTTTATAACAAAAACAGATAGTATGTCTGCGAACGTGTAGGCCATTGATGTAATGTGTGCACAAATGAAACGTGCTACAGTCAGCCTCGGTCGGCACCGGTGAGTTCTTGGCTCTGATTGTCCAGGGCGACCGCATTCTAGAGTAGCTGACAATTTGAAATTATAAGAGGCGAATTGCTCAATCTGACGTCAGACAGAGTAGCGAGCAACAGTAAATAATCAGTGCGAAAAACATCGATAAAATTGCAGGCCGGTGTCACATGAAATAATATGTCTGCCATAAAATATGAACTCCTCCCGACGCTAATTGTAACATGTCTTAACACAATTTACACCAATACATGTTCCCTAACAGAAACATACCGAGGATGGTTCTAACTATAACTACTGATGTCTATGTTGTCATCATTCGACATATTCAAATGGCTTAATGTAGTTATACAAATGGCACAACCAACCCTTACATGGGGATGGATGTAAAATATGGTGAGGCTCGTTGTCATATTGGATGTTGATGGACGTCCGTCCAACATACTCGACCCCAGCAGTTCAACAGAATCACACTACTTAAAATATTATATTAGAATACATTTTAGAATAACCACTTGATGTTTCAAAGCACCAGTGTCTTATATCGTCTTTCTGCAATTACCTACATGTGTACCACTAAGAACACACTTACTTTCATGTGTACCACTAGGAACACAATTACCTCCATGTGTACCACTAGGAACACAATTAGCTTCACGTGTACCACTAAGAACACAATAACCTTCACGTGTACCACTAGGAACACATTTACCTCCATGTGTACCACTAAGAACACAATTACCTTAACGTGTACCACTAAGAACACAATTACCTTCATGTGTACCACCAAGAACACAATCACCTCCATGTGCACCACTAAGAACACAATTACCTTCATGTGTACCACCAAGAACACAATCACCTCCATGTGTACCACTAAGAACAATATATAATATAGTCGATCAATTAAGTTTGTTTTTACAAAAACAAGGAATACGTCCAACTACTCGGACACCTTGAGACATAACGTAACAAAAGTGTCATTTAGTTTAAAATCCGAAATAAAGGGAGTCGAAAAAAGAAATTAATTTCTGCCAATATGGTTTTAGTCAGAAGCGGGTTTTCTTGTAATGAAATCATTCATCCTGAGTAAAAAATGAGTGATGTTTCGCTTAGTTCAAAGTGCCGACAGATAGTGATATAAATTGTGCCGAAACAAGATTAAATTGAAATTCGTTTCGGTCGCAGAACATAAACAGTGTTTCCGGGGCTCGTCTGTATTGTTTTCAGTCTAGCGCTGTCAATGTGCTGGCGTAATGTAAATTGATCTTACCGAGACATCACGTCTGTAGTTCAAACACTGTTAGCGAGACGCGCTGTTTGTACATGGTCGCCTAAAGATTTCATGACCATAATTTTTCGTGTAAAATAAAATTGAAATGGTATTTTGGTTAAGGCATAACATATAATGATACATTATGACACTATTATCAATGTCGAAATGATTATTTTGACATATCCAAGGTTGTTTTTACCTTTTAGAAATTTTCATTGTCTTATCAAGGCGACTTCATCCGTATTAATGACGTTGGACGACGTCAACATATTCATTTTAACATGAAAACGAACTATCCTGAGAAAAGTGAACTAACTGTTATTAATGATATATAAGAGGAATTTAGGCTCGTGATTCTTTTCTAATCCTTAGCAACGAAGAAGTAGAAGAAGAAGAAGAAGAAGTAGAAGAAGAAGAAGAAGTAGAAGAAGGAGAAGTAGAAGAAGAAGAAGAAGTAGAAGAAGGAGAAGAGTCACTATTTATATCTACAGAATTATATGTGTTAAAGTTGATGTCTAATAGAAACCTTGATAATACGAGTTTTCGTCGTGGTTCTACGTCGTGGTTCTACATCGTGGTGCTACATCGTGATGCTACGTTGTGGTGCTACGTCGTGGTTCTACGTCGTGGTTCTACGTCGTGGTTCTACATCGTGGTGCTACGTCGTGATGCTACGTCGTGGTGCTACGTCGTGATGCTACGTCGTGGTGCTACGTCGTGGTGCTACGTCGTGATGCTACGTCGTGGTGCTACGTCGTGGTTCTACGTCGTGGTTCTACGTCGTGATGCTACGTCGTGGTGCTAAGTCGTGGTGCTACGTCGTGGTGCTACGTCGTGATGCTACGTCGTGGTGCTACGTCGTGGTTCTACGTCGTGGTGCTACGTCGTGGTGCTACGTCGTGGTTCTACGTCGTGGTTCTACGTCGTGGTGCTACGTCGTGGTGCTACGTCGTGGTGCTACCCACTGTCCGTCGGTCAAAGGCCACAACGATTTTGACTGATTAACATTGGTCATTATTTACATTTACCCGGATTTAAATAAATTGTTCGTTCTTGCACTACGCATGTGTAATACATTAAAGTAAATTTGCAGTTGTCTGCAGTAATTTAGACTTGATATGTTACTAACGCAGCACACCTGCTAAAGCAGATGCCCTCTCGGAACCCTCCCTCTGATGACAACACATATTATGACATGACCAAAAGGCCACCCGTGATTCGATCTGCCCAACTTCATTAATCATCAACAAAATAGATGCATCATTCAACGACCGCGGCAGGAAGCGATCAATAATTTGGTCAGTCGGTATGAGGCGGATTAATTCTGAAGGCGGACACAAATGACCACGGAGACGCGTCGTATTACCAACAATGGGATCATCTGGAAGCCGCATGCATCTTCCGGACCGAACGTAATCCCAGGCGCGACGTTCCGGCCGATTTAATAATTCTCGCCGACAATACCTCCACGTCATGCAGACAAGTGCCCTAAAAATAAAACGCCCAATCTAATCGCTTTTCGAAACTGGCGCACCCTTGAGAATAAGGTCAACGTGTAAACGCCTCAAACTGAGTTATATGGCGTTAAAGAAACGACCCTATCGAAAGGTTTTGCTGCTAGACGTCTGTAATTAGAGTACACGCTGTGTTAGACGTGCATTCTCGTTGACGCGTCTCGACATATTGAGTTTTTACAGTTTAGTTGGGCCCGATTAACGGGTTCGATCACTTTCATCGATCAGATTCGTAAACTAAGTCAATTTGCCATCGTCGGATTTTTGCAAAATACATTTCTGGAACTTACTCCTCTGTTCGCAGAGTTAAAAAAGTAGAAGTCAGATAAACCTATAACAATAGTGATCTAATACATCCTTCTCCGAGTAACCAACCTGCGGCCTTACATACTTGCCTACCAGGCCGTGAAGTCTTCAATGTTATTACGATATGAGATTGTATAATATTTAATCACCATTTTGTACTTTATACAACATAATATTCCGTTGAACATACATTGATATTAATTTGACGGGTTTGTATTCAGATTAATTCGTTCGTATAGAAGCTAGATTAAAGGTCCCTCCTTAATTCGATTGTTTTGCTTATCGATTTTGTGATCGACGAGAGGATGGAAGTCGCGCCCATGATCAGCATTAACCCGCACAGTGCTCATCATTTTGGATATCCACTATTTTGATGACTAAAATCTATTATTTCGATGATTTGAAAACAAATGCGCATTTTTTTTATTACATCGACTGCGGATGTTATTTAAACTATTCATACATATTTGGACATCAAAGAACCGGATTCGAGAAAAGGCTAAATCAGCTGAGGGTATAGTTTAAACAAATATGAACAATAACTTTATAATAAATAGTGCACACTCATGTTTATACATTATTATACTTAATATTGCGAATATGGCAGGTTTATTTGTCGAAGCGTTGATGCCCAATTGTAACCCTCCGTGAGTCTCGGTCAGTCAGTATGAGGCGCCGTAGCGGACAAAAGGTTGATGAAA